>VWPU01001259.1:0-24841 GCA_013398955.1 Callaeas wilsoni | reverse complement strand
GCCGCACTAACGGGTCTCTTCTCCCCCCTTCTCTCCGCAGAGGCGGAGACCCGGCAGCGGCTGCTGCGCACCGTCAAGAAGGAGGTGGGTGCGGGACCCCCGGGAGCAGCCCCGGCCCGGTGCCCGCGGGGAGCGGCGGCTGCGGCGGCTCCTGCCCGGGAGGAGCCCCGGGCCCGCCCGCCCGCGGCATCCGCTGGCTCCGGCTGCTGCTACCGCGGGCTTATCAGCCCCCCAAAAACCAGCTCGGAGCGGGGCCGAGAGCCCACCCGGGCGCGGTTGCGGGTCCCGAGGGGCGGAGGAGCATCCCTGCAGCGCCAGTGCCCGGCATCCCAGCGCCCCGCATCCTTGGAAAATCGCCTCTGGCTGGGGGCAGACCAGACAACTTGGGATTTTCCGCAGGGAAAAAGGGGCGACTCCCGGTGCTGCGTCCTTCCCTTGGGAGCGGGGATGGGACGAGCCCTCTCGCAGCACGGCGCTCCTTGGCAGGGCGGGGGGCAGCGGGTGCTGGGGTCCCCGGCCAGGAAAAGGGGGTGCCCAGATGTGTGTGCTCAGTGCAGGCTGATGGCGTTTCGCATCTCGCTGTGCTCCCTCTTCTCAGGCATCTTTTACTCTATTAGTTTGTACGGGGTTTTATGCCGAGCTGCCTCGAGCTCCGTGTTTATCCCGCGTGTTACACCTGAGCCGGCGGTCCATCGAGTCACGGAGCCGAGTCCTGCCCGGTGGCAAAGCTCTGGATCACCAGGAGACGTTGTCATGTCCTGCCCATGCTCTGTCCCTGCAGGTCACCTCCCGGGATGCCGGAGGGGGGATGTGTGGTGTTTTGTTTCTGGTTTTACGAGCATCTCGATATCCAGTTTACAGGCTCCCGGGGAATGGAAGACACTGCTTGGAGTCGGGAGAAGCAGACCCGTGGGTGGTGGGTCTGGGGAGGGTGACTGTGCTGCCCGTCCAGACCACTTCCCACCTTTAATCCTGTGCCGGGTGTGGTGCTAAGGAATACTACTGGTTGCCTCAGCAACAGCTATTAAACCAGGAAAAGGGTATGACATTTATTTAGCGTTGTGGAAAGAGCTGCCATCTCATTATTACTGTCTGTGGCAGCTCCTGAGTGCAGAGACAGCTGCTGCAGGGTGGGAGCCAGGGCTGCTCCCGGCCTGGAGCTTCCCCCAGAGCCTCTCCCGTGCTGGCCTTCAGTGCCCGGCTTTGCTCCCTCTCAGGGCTGTGCGCTGGGGGAAAGTGGAGCTGGTACCTCAGGGAGCAGAGCTGGGGTTGTGCCGTGCCCTTCTGCTGCCTTTTGGAGAGATAACGTGGGTTTGGTGAATGGGTAAAGCCTGAGGGAGGGAAGGGGCGTGTGGGGCTGCCCTCCTGCCCTGGTGAGGTGCCACCGTGGTGCTGTCACCTGGGTGTTTGACACGCTCCGGGCTCTCTCCAGCAGCCCCTTAGTGCTGACACAGAGCAGAGGCTTTTTCCTGGTGGTCCCGTTGTTCAGGATGTTGGTGTGGATGTGGGTTCCCTGCCTGTGCAGGTACCAGGTGGTTGCCCTTCCCTTGGGGTTTCTCCCAGCCCCGTGCCCGCTGGAAGTGCTGAGCCTGGACAGGGGCTGTGGGTGCACAGCCACACAGGTGGGGGAATTCCGTGGAGATCCTGTGCTCTCCACCTGGGCTTTGCTCTGGTAGGAATTAAAAACCTGGGGAAACATGATCCTGTAGGTTATGGGGTTAATTATTTAGGGCCATCCCTGAAACTGGAAGCAGGTGGGGTGTTCTTGTGCCTGTTGCTCCCTGCTCTTTGGGCTCATTTTGCTCGTGCTTTTGGTTTTTCTTCCTCTTCTAGGCTGACCTCAGGTTAAGTCAGGAGCTTGTGCAGACTCCAAGGAGCAGTAGAAAGGGAGAAACTGCAGAAATCTCCTGGGCTTTTTTTTCCCCACTCCCAGAATTTTAGCCTTTCTCAAACCTCTGTTATTGTCATTTCATGAGACCACACCTGGTTTTGCTCCAGCCAGGGCTCTGTGTGAGCTGCCAGGGCCCTTGGTGCAGGTGAGCTCAGCTGAGACCAGAGGCAGCCAGGGCTGTCCTTGGGGAGCTGTGCCACATCTGTCACCCCAGGGCCAAAGCTGAGTGAGGCGAACACTGGGAGGAAGGTGCAGGGACAGAAACAGCAAACTGGAATTACCCAGGGCACTGAACAGCCCTCAGTATTTGGCTGTTGCCATGGTTAAGGCATTGGATTCTGGAGAAGTCCTGTGCTGCAGTGGATGTGCAGGTTGAGATGAGCTGTGTTATCTGTCACCCTCTTCTTCCTCCCCGCCCCGGCCCATATGGTCATAATAAATCAAACCAACCCTGGAAGCTGCAAAATTGACTGTTTGTCAGCAGGCTGCAAGGGAAGGAGTGAAGTCTGACTTTGTCAGGCATCCTGTGTCCTGTTAGCCATGCACGATAAGCAGCATGACCAACATCCTCTGATTTTTTTTTAGAGCTTTTATCGGATGAAATTAGGGTTCTTTACAAACCCAGAGCCTGAAATACCCAGGTTTGGAGGGGTGTGGGTTTTCAATTAGAAGTATTCCCCTTGCAACCCGTGCTCGTCCCCTTCTTTTACAGGTTCTGTTTTGGATAGAGGAGAATCCTGAGGTCTGTTTTTAACTCCCTCCAGGCAGCTGCATGGCACAGAGGAAGGGAAGCAGTTGTTACCCTTGCAATCCACCTGCACACGTGTCCCTGGAATGTGAGCTGAGTGAAAAGCTGAACGGTGTATGAAAGCAAACAATCATCTTGGTCGTTCTTCTGCAAAAACTTAGTTTATGTTTAACTTGCCACTCAGGGAACAGCTCTGAGTCTTTACTCCTCAGTAGCTCTTGAACCTGGATTGAACATTTTGCTGCCTGTTCTTAGAATTCTTTCAAAAATTGGGGTTGACCACAGCCTACTTGTCTTCTACCAGATAGACTGTTTATTTTTCAGTAGCTGGAATGGTTGTCACTGTGTAGCTGTTGACTAATTCCTTCATCATGTGTCATGGGAACAACAGTCAGTCTCTTCCTCCCACCCTTTCAGAGAAGCCCCTGCTTCGCAGCCATGTTGCCTGGTTTGTGGCTAAATAACACAAATGACTGGTAAGAGCAATGTTTTTGCAGCTTGGGTTTGTTTTTCTGTGTGCCTGCGGTCCCAAAATATCAGATTGCAGGCGTCAGTGCCAGCTATTTCATTCTGGATGGGTAGAAAATTGTAAATTAATTTAACGTTACTAGGATTTGAAAAATTAATGTTGAGAGCTTTAAGTGTTCTGAAGGCCAGTTTATTAAAAAAAGGGAAAAGGCCTTTGTGTAGCTGTCAAAAGTGTTCAGGCAAGATAAGGATGAGGATGATGAGCTGCAGGTTGGTAATGAAAGCTGCAGAGGGACCTTCTGATGTTTCTCAAGCACCCAGGGCAGCCTTTTTCAGATGTTTCTGTACCAAGAGAGAACAGAGGGCCCTTAATGCAGCATTTCTCGATTGCCTGCATCGATCTGCTCTGAAGAGCAGCACTGATCACTGGGGACCATTTCCTCTCCTTTTAAAGATAAAAGCAGGGCTTTGCACAAGAGCTCTCGTGCTCCAGAAACCCCTGGCTTGAGCCTTCATGCCCAGAGCAGGTTTTGTGCTGCTTTCCCCGTTCCTCACACCTTCCCTGTGCCAGGGGACCCTCCGTCCTCTGCTGCCAGAATATCCTCCCCCTCCTCCCTCCCGGCGTCCTGGCTGTTGCCATGGAAATACTTGGCTTTGCACAGATTCAGGACTTCAGGGCAATTTGGAGCTGGAAGTTGCCCTCGGTTTCAGTATCATCCTTTCCATGTTTCAGTGAATGCAGAAGACTCATCAGGGTGACATCACTACCTGAGAAAAACAGGAGCTTTGGGATGTGGTGAGAACAGAAGCCCGGCTTCGAGGTCGGGTGCTGGAAACACAGAAATGACTAAAGTTTTCCTTAAATGTTTCCTTAAATGTCTGTGTTGAGCATTTACAGCGAGCAGTGCCAGCAGTGCCCACAGATGGCATGGAAATGTGCGTTTGACAAGCACAACAGGAATAGAACCAGCTACAACGTGATCTTAGGCAGCTTAAATTAGTGTTGTAAGCACGGATTTTTGGCCAAAAGTTGATGCTCTCTGAAGAAAGTCTGGTGCAAAACACTATCAGTAAATGCACGTGGCTGGGATCACCCCTGTGTCCCCCAGGGTGCAATGTTGCATTATGGATCCTTCCATTAATATGTTTTAAATTCATTTTCCAGCAAGCTGCACAAATATTCGGAGTTCTTCTCCTCCCTTATCCCCCAAGGAGCCTCATCTCAGTCCCCAGCTGTGAGCAGACGTGGTTCCTGGGGAAGGGCTGGCCTGGAAATCCCTCCTGTGTGTCACGTGGAGGATCCCTCAGCTGCAGGAGGTGCCATGTTTTATTCAGCGAGTGGTCATAAATAATTAAATAAGACTTTTAGAAAAGCCAAAGGTCTCCGTGGGCAGGAGTGTGATCGATGTTTCCGTGGCAGCGAGATGAGGGAGCTGCCAAATGGCTTTCAAGGCAAGTGCCTGGTGCCATCAGAGCTGTCCCAGTGCTGTCCCCTCGTGCCAGGGGCCACCAGAATGTCTGGTGACAGCCCTAAAGTCCCTGGGTGTAGGTGGTGCCTGTGCCCTGCAGCTGGTGGTGTTTTGACTGATCCGAGCACAATTAATTGGGATTTTTTTTTAGTGGGCAGCCAGCGAACTCTTGGAGAAGTGGCAGAGCGTGGCTGCAGCTCGTGGTGGTGCTGAAGAGTCTGTCTGGCACCTGCTTTTGGGATCATCAGGGTTTTTGTTGCTGGGAAGATGAGGAATATGGTAACGCAGGAGAAACCGGAAATCCTGCTGAGTTTGAAAATGTGAATTTGATCAACAAGGCTGCTAAAAAAGGGTGTTGTAGCAACAACACAGGCAACGGGCAGACATTTCATTTTCAAATAAGATAAATCTAGTTGGTGAGAGGTTTCAGTCTGAGAAGTTCTGCTTTAGCTGAAAAAGTGGCTTTAGCTCCAGCATGGGCAATGTGATCGAATATCCCAGGATTTCCATCCACCATTCCCTGCGCACAGAGACTCCTGTGGGCACCAGAAGGACTTGGGATTTGGAATAATGTCTTTGTGTCCTGGAGCCGAGCAGAGATTCTGCACTTGCTTTGCTTTGGACACCTTTGGTACATCCAGCAAAACCAGGCTCACATTCCTGCTGGGAAATATTCCCCTGCAGTGCCTGGGAGTCTGTCCTTGCAGATACAGCCCTGCCTGGGGATGTCCTAATGCTGCATCTCAGTGATCCTTCAGCATTTTAAAACACCTGAGAAGTGACAGTGCTGCAGTGCTCCCTGGACACAGCTCCAGAGCGTGGGGAGCTGCTTCCTCTGAAGCTTTTTCCTGGAAAGAAACCTTGGTTGGGAGAAGCAATTACAGGAGAGCTCAGACTAGAGCAAGGAATGCCCACGTGCCCTCATTGCACCAAAACTGACGTGGAAAATGGGATTTTTTTAAGTGCAAGAATTAACTTCAAACACATAATCGAAGCAGCATTTAAAGACTGTGATGAGAAAGAGAAAACTCCAGCTTGGAAAAGAATTTAGAAAAGCAAATGTACAAAAGCAAACCATCAATGGGTTGGATTATTTTTGTTTGTTTGTTTGATGGCTTTTGAGGGCTTGATGGTTCTCCTGGGCCATGTGGATTGAGCAGGAACAGTGAATCTGGAAGTGCTGGGTAAATGGTTGGGCTCAATGATCTTGGAGGTCTTTTCCAGCCTGAACCATTCCATGATTCTGTGATGAATTCCATGACTCTGAGGGGGGTACAGGCAGTGCAGCTCCCTGGCTCTGGCCTTGCAGCATCTCATCCACCTGCTCTGACAGCCTACGTGGAGGTGGATGTTCAGAGGGAGCAGGAGACATCTCCATCTTCATCTCCACTCTATTTTTTGCCGTAAATCCTTTGATTTTGGGATGGGATGCTCTCCCATGGCTTTGGCTCCAGTGTGTGGCTGCTGTGCCACATTTTTTGCCCAGCCAGGCATTTTTTGGTGCTGGATCCGGTGACCAGGCCTGTTCCTGGGAGCATCCCCACAGCTGCCCTCAGCCTGTGGCAACGTGAGCGAGCTTGACCATGGAGCAGGACTGGGAAAAGGCTCTCCCTGAGGACTCTGTTTGCAGCTGGCTTGCTGTCAACAATTCACAGAGTTACGAGTGTGGCCAAATAGACAGGAGGTGCTGTGCTTCCAGAGAAATGCCTTAATAACCAGTGAAAGGCTTTGCAGGAGGCATGGCAGGAAAACAGACTGCAAGCATCCCTGCATAACCCAGAGTACAGGTTCTACAGGGAAAAATCTGACCTGGTAGAACAGTTGTGAGCCAATATTGCCTTGGACAAATTGAACCTGGAGCTCTTGGCTTGCTCCTGGTCCCTGCACCTCGGTGCTGGCTGTGGCTGTGATAGTATTTGGCTTGTTCCAGCAGTGTAAATGGCACCAGGGCTGGGTGACAGGAAAGCTGGATTTGGGATGATGCATATCCCTGGGAATTTTGTAGCAGAGAGGTCTAATCTTTCATGCCTCCCTGGGGCCTGGGCTTATTGGACAGGTGAGGGTTTGATTTCCCTTTCCAGGGGCACTTGTCCTGTGCTCACAGCTGGAGCCAGGAGGTTGTTTGTGCTGTTGTGGAATACATGATGATACTCCTCTCGAGTTTACCTACAGCTAAATTATTAGTTGCTGTTTTAATTTCCTTTCTAATAAAAGAAGAGCAAACATCTCATTTCCCTAGGCTGGCATGAGATCCAGAGTGGGCAGCTTCATCTGTTGGGATTGTTCTGGCTACAATCGGAGAATTAGCATTAAAATGCTGGAATGCAGCACATTCAGAGGCTGTTCAAGTCTTCTCTGTGGAGTGAGCCAAGCGTGGCTGAGCGATGTTCCCGTCCCCCGGGTGTCACAAACTCCCGGCGGATCCGGGAGCACGTGGCAGATCCCAGCTGTGCTGGTGGTGATCCCAGCTGGCTGTGGAGGGGCTGCTCCGAGTGGGAGAGTTCTTTGGGGTCTGCAGACAACAGCACAGGAGATCTGTCAGGAGTTTTGGGGTTCTCTGGCTCGGAGCTCTCATACAGATGCCAGCTGTGTCTGTTTGGGCAGATGTGAGATGGTTTTGCTGGAAAATTTTCTTGGTACGTAGAGAAAGTTGGGATCTCTTGGCTCTATTCCCTGTGTTGATTCTGTTCCCTGGAAATGTCCAAGGCCAGGCTGGATGGGGTTTGGAGCAACCTGGGATAGTGGAAGGTGCAGGGGGTGGAATGAGATGAGCTTTAAGGTCCCTTCCCACCCAAAGCATTCCAGGATTCCAGGATATCCCTTGTTTTGTGTTATGAGGCCATGTCTGTCTGTCTGTCTGGCCTCTACCTGCTGGGGCTGCTGTTTGTATTTGTCAGCCCCCAGGTGAGAGCCCTCATTGCAGTGCCCTTTCCACTTCCAGTCCTTTAGACTTCCTTGATATATTTTTAGCAGTTACAACCTCGGTCAACGCGGTGCATTTTTAAATTTTTTTTTTTTACTTTTAATGAGTAATTTTCCACTGAACTGTGTCTCCTGGAAGGTGTTTTGTTTGTGCCTCGAGCGTGCAGGTGGTTTGTGCAGTGTTGGCACTGAAATGCGCGGTCAGAGCCGGGTCCTGCTGTCCTGGATGCTCCCCAGGCCCTGGGCAGGCAGATGGTCACTGCCATGGGGAAGGCCCGAGTCACTGCAGGCATTGTGTCAATATATTGAAATTTCAAACAAATATTTGAATATGCTGCTTATATTGGAATATTTCCTGATGGGATCAGAAGTTGGTAAAGACATAGCTCTGCACATTGATTCTCAGGTATGTTGGGGGGGGGTAGGTGTTAAAATTGTGATACCACCAGTGCTGCTACAAGTGTGCATTTAATATCTGTGTGTCATCATTTTCTGGGAGATCAGTTGGATGTGTGAGAGAGAAGTGCTGTGTCCTGCTGACAGAGGAAGCTCAGTCTGCCTGGGTGAGGGTCAGGAGCCATCTGGACAAGGGTGGCTCAGCCAGCTGGGAGAGCCAAATTTTGGGGAATCCCTGAGGGCCCCAAGATGTGCCTTGCTGGACCTCCCTTCCAGGGCTGCTCTCGGGGGTGGTCAGGGACAGATCCTGGGCTGGGCAGGCTTCCAGAACATCTCTGGTGGACACGTGGAATTCCAAGCGGAGGAAAAGGGGCGGCTCTGGGGAGCACCTCGGCGCTGGTGGACACGAGGTGTGTGCTGCTTCCCATCCCTGATCCACCCCTGCAGCCAAGGTCGAGGGATGTGTGGGAGACAGAGGCTCCTCTCCTCTTGCTGGGACTTGCTCTGTCCCCATTTCTGTTGCTGAAGTGCAAAATAAAATGGTGCTGGAGCCCTGAGTGAGGATTGCAGCTGCCCCTTCCCTGGTGCCCAGCACAGGGCACTGGGACAAGGGGAAAGCTGTAGGTGGGAGGTGAGGAATGAAGGAGCACCAGGAGGTGCCCTGACCTGGGACAGCTGCAGTTTTGGGACACAATAAAGCACTGAGGTGGAAGATGGAGCTTTTTCCTGGTCCCTGGGGTGTTCCTGCAGGTGGAGTCACTGCTCTGAGCGCAGGGTTGGGATGTAGGAGATACGGGAGGTGCAGGAGCTGGATCACGCTGTGCCAAGAGGAATTTCCCAGCGCTCTGAGCCACCTCCAGTCCCGAGTTCCACATCTCAGTGACATTCCTTGCTGTGGCTTCCTGACTCAGTACCAGCTCATCCGAGCTGCTGGCATCCAGGGAAGTCTCAGTGCTCCGTTAGTCACCGAGCAGGGAGCGGTGCTGGGATCTCACCTGATGGCTCTGGCACAGAGCAGCTCTTGGCTGAGAGGACTCTGCTCTTAATCCATACTCAGAAAAGGTTTCCTTTATTGAGCTGTCAGCCGTGCGTAACTGACCTTGATTATACCTTGCAAAGGAGTTTAATTCTCCAAATGATGCCATTAAAGGTCTCTCTTTTCATGCAGGGTTTGCTTGGCCAAGTCTTGACCTGCTGTGTTTCCCTCCTCAGGGAGAGCACCTTGCTAAGCAGAGCTTCCCTCACACCCTCAGCTCTGCACTGGGAGCACTTTCCCCTGTGTTTTCCAGAAACCAAGACAGAGGCACTGGAAGATGAGACCCAGGCATGCTGGCAGCTGTGTTTAAAAAGAAAAGTGGTTGGGAACTGGATGTTTAAGGAGCAGAGATTCAGCTGGACTTTGGCTGGTTGCAGCAGGATTAGGGAGAGTGACAGCTGGGGATGGAAGTCACCGCTCTGCTGCCAGCCCTGACCTCCCATCTGCTCCCTGCAAAAATTACCCTCCTCATTTATGTGGGGTCCTATTTGTTTTTGTCCCCTAATTGTGCCCCCAATGAGCACTAAGTGACAACTTCTTCTGATCAGCTGAGTGCCAGTCTTGAGTCAGAGAGGGCAGAGCTGCTGGCACTGTTGTGCAAATGGAATTCCTGGGCACAGCTGGTGCCAGGGGATCACTGAATTAGGCATTGATTGATAGTTGCAGTCATTTGGGACAGCTGTGTCGCAGGAAATTTGTCAGACAAAATGAGAGAACAGAACAATACTGTAAAAGCCTTAAATACGAGATTTGGGTACCCTTATTAGATGACTTTTATCTAAATGATGCTCAGTTCCCTCAGTGAATTTTCAGCTTATCATTTTCCTGCTGTGAAGTTTCTCAAAAATGAAACAACCCTTTTTTTTATATCTGACTTTTTGAAGTAGCTGGTGATGCTCAGCAGGCAGAGCTGCATCAGTCCTCCATGAGACCTCCTGTGCCATTGGAAAACCTGGGAGCAGATGAGGTTCCTGTGCACCCACCCCACCGCAGGTCTCCTCGCTCTGGTCCGTGGCTGAAATTCCGTGTTTTCCCTAACTGCCTCTGTCCTGCAGGTGAAGCAGATCATGGAGGAGGCTGTGACAAGGAAGTTCGTGCATGAGGACAGCAGCCACATCATCTCCTTCTGTGGTGAGTCTCCCATGCTGGCCTGGACTGGGGCTTTTGGTGCTGGGCATTCCCTGCCCGGGCTGTGCCATGTGCCAGTCCTGGGAGCACACTCCAGCTCCAGGACCTCGGGCTGGGGAAGTGGGGAGTGCCAGAGGATGGATTGCTCTGGCAGAGGTTGGAGTCCCTGAGGTCTTTCTCTGTGCTTAAAATATACAGGGATGTGTCAAAAGAGGGAGGGGTGCTGGCAGTGTGTGCAGCCATTGAGGAAGGACTAGAAGTAATATTTTATTTTCAGTTCCCTTGAGAACTGATTCAAGTGAAAGTCTGTCAAGTCCAAATCTTTCCTTGCTGTTAAGGAATAGGAGTTCATGGAAAGGAGGCTGGACTTTCTCCTTTCCTCCTGGGCCCTCGCATCAAGGATGCTCAGGAGCCTGTTCCCAGCCCGTGGCCCCTGTGCGGCATCGAAAGAGCAGAGCAGATTTAAAGGTGTGACTCATTCCATCATTCCATGCTTTTCTGTGCAGCACGAGGCTTCTCAGCCTGGGATTATTTATAGGCTCCTGCGACAGGGAGCTGAGGCATCCAGGCACGAAGGGCTCCTTGGTTCCTTCTGGCCTCTTGAGATGCTGCTGCCCTTTCCCTGGCTCCTGGAGTCCCCCTCCTGCTCCATCTGCTGTTCCTCTCACTGGAACGGTTCGTGCACCTTCCTGGGTGTTGTGGCTCTCCAGGAGCTGGGTGAGCTTATAAATAACGTCTTTCCCTGCCAAGCAGAGCGTGCTGCAAGCCTGGCTCTGTCTGCCAGAGCTGCCCTTTTCCCTGGAGAGAGCTGCCTTCCCAGCAGAGCCCTCCTCACGGAGCCCTCTGCGCAGCCAGCGTAGCGCAAACCCCTCCGGATGGAGCCTGGTCTGGCAGGGAAGGGCAGCAGCCCCCAGCCCCCCCCGCGGTGCTGTGAGGGGTGTTTGGAGCAGACAAACACGAGCTGGCATCTGTCACGTCCAGGCTGCCCTGGGAGGCTGATGGGGAGCCGGCGGCGGGGCCGTGGGAGCCCAGGGCTTGGTGTCCACGTCAGCCAAGGCTGCTCAGCGCGAGTGGTTTGAATCACATCAGAGCTCTGGGCAGCTCAGGAATATCGTCAGTCTTTTGCCAGGGGTCAAATCTCCCCCCTTTACCTGAGTGCAGCTGAACAGGGCCCCTGCACTGCGTGGCTCTGCTGTAGATTACATCCTGAGGGATGAGGAGAATCTCTTCAGTGCCTGTTTGCAGTGGTGACACAACTGAGCTGAAAAACTCATCTGGTTTAAAAATCCTACCATTACCCCTGGATTTAGTGGAGCACAGGGAGAGTTTTTCCTGTTGAAGCTGCACATTTCCCTGAAGTTTTGCCAGCAGGAGTGGTGTTTTGCATAGGTTCAGATCTGGCATTGGGAACAGATGCTGCTGACAGCTCTGTCTCGATGCCATGTGCCAGAAGCCTTTCAGGAGCTGGGATTTCTTCCTTCCTGGCAGGAGCTGGGATGTTCTGCCTGTGACCTGAGCACAGAGAGAGCACCAGTGCTCCCATTTGTCTGCTGGGAGTTTGGAATGGAATTGATGGCACCAGGAGCCCACAGAGGTTCTCTCTTGGGAGCGTAGCTGGGCAGAAGCAGCCCCGGGTGCTCAGCCCCTGTGGTACCTGAGCTTTTGGGACCTGCCTGAGCTGTCCACTCCAAATGGGCACCCCTGGGTGCAGTCCCAGGCAGGGACTGTTTGTTACTTGTATTTCAGCCGTGGAGCATAGGACAAATGAGGGAGATGTTGGGTTTTCTGGCAAAGCCGTGGAGCAGTTTGGGTTTTATCGTATTTGCAGCTGCACGTAATCCTGGGGCAGGTGAATCCCTGGCTCTGTGCAGCAGTCTGGGCTTTGGGAGGGCTTGTGCAGGGGCTGGTTTCAAAGCCAGGTGTCCATGCAGTGGCTCTGCCTGGCTGCTGGGGATCAGCAGGGCTGGGCTGGCCCAAATTTGTTGTTGTTCTGCCAGCACAGGCCGTGTCTCGCTGCCCCTCGGATGCTGCTGCTCGGCACCGAGCTCAGGCACAGCACGGAGCAGGGCAGGATAATGAGCCTCTCACAGCCTGGGAGCTGCTGTGAAGGGTCTGCATGGAATGCCTTTTTCCATGTCTCCATGGAGTTGTTCAGCTGTAGGGAAGTGTGCCTTTCCAGGCAGGAGGTGAAGCAGCTTCCAGTGGGCTTGGCTTGGCAGCGCCGGCTTCCCGGGGAGGAGGGAGCAGAAGCGCATTGTCAGACCTGGATCAAGAGCCTGAGGACTGTGGGTCTGTGTGATTCTCCAGTGCTTTGATCAGCCTGTTTAATCAGTCTGTGTTTGGCACTAGCCATCCATCCCCAGCCCTCCCAGGGGACTTCGGGAAGGAGCTGCCGGCGGAGCCTGTGCGTGTGCGCGTCTTTCTGTGGAGTCATCGTCGGCTCCCGGGATCGCTGCTCGCCATGGCAGGACAGGGAAGGTGTCTGGGGCTGTCTGGGCACTCACTGGGGTTTGGTGAGTGCCTCTGGGCAGAGTCCAGGACATGGAGTCAGGCATAGCCTTCCACAGGGACTTAATGAGTCCTCGTGTCCCCGAGTGCCAATGAAGTCTCCAGAGCCAGACTGAGCTGCTAGCATTGCCTGTGGTTTATCCCCAGGTGCTTTGTTCCTTTCAGTTTTTCGGGAAAATTATTTGTATGAACACAGATGTTTTGGGGAAAACTGCCCCGTTTCCTGTTCTGCTTTAGAAACCCTCAGTGTTCCTGTCCTTGCTCCTGGGCTTTCTCCTCCTCACTCGCACCATCCCAGCACAGGGAGTGAAACCTCCTGTTCCAGCTGTGCCCATCCCTCAGACTGGGCCGAAGGGAAAACATCAGGGAGATGCCGGTTTCTCCACAATCCACGAGAAACCCACAAGGAGAGTGTCAGCCCGTTTGCCCAGCACAGCAATTATCCTGCCTGGAGAAGCTCTGGCACTTGTTAATTCCCATGTGCGATGGGGTTACAATGTTTTCCTGAAGCCAAGGTGGGGATGTCTCTGCCTTCAAATTTACCAGCTGAGGAGTTGTAGGAGCTTGTGGCTGCCCCCTCCCTGGAAGTGTTCAAGGTCAGGCTGAATGGGGCTTAGAGCAACCTAGTCTAGTGGGAGGCATCGTGATGAACTATCCTTTTTTGGATTCCTTGTAGTCCCTTGAGATCCTGGAAGGTGCTGTGAGACCTCCACACAACCTTCTCTTCCCCAGGCTGAACAGCCCCAGCTCCCTCAGCCTGACTCCACAGGGAAGGTGCTCCAGTGACCCTGAGGTTGGCTCCGTTGGGTAGAGCATGGTGCTAAGAACTGTGCGTTCCATCGATAGGCCAATCACTTAAAGGGTTGGACTCGATGATCCCTGTGGGTCCTTCCAGCTGGGAATGTTGTGATCCTGAGGCCTGTGCTCTGCTGCAGCCGCCGTGGAATGCTGTGTCCTGTTCGGGCTGAAGCGGAGGGCGGCCGGGTTCCTGCGCAGCAACAAGATCGCCGCGCTCTTCATGAAGGTGGGCAAGAGCTTCCCCCTGGCAGAGGAGCTCTGCAGGAAGGTGCAGGACCTGGAGCAGCTCATTGAGAACGCGTAAGGCACTGGCGTGGCTGCCCATCCTCTCTGCTCACTCAGGTTTTGGGGTGCGAGGTGTAGTTTGGGTCCAGCTTGAGCCTCGACAGGAGGAATTGCTCCTTCAGTCCTGTCCTGGGTTTTTTATATCTTGACCAAACTGGTTGCTGTTCTAGGAGGCTGAGTTGTGGTTTAAGCAGGGGCGGACAAGTTCTAACTCCCTCTGCCCGTGCTCTGGTGCTTCAGGGACAGCTGAGCACGTTGCTCCTGAGCTGTCACAGTTTATGAACCAGTTCACCAAGCCAGCTGGAACCACATTTGTCCTGTCTCTGTGTAGGGCTTGAACCTGCAGTAATTCAGCTGCTGTTTGGGAGAGGATTACTCATCCTTGGACAATTAGCAGGGAGATGGATGGAGCAGCTACCTGCAGGCAGGAATTTTAAGCTGTCCGAAGATGAGCTGCTCTGCCTGTGAGCTCAGCTGTGGAAAGATGTGTGGGCTGGAGGACTCTGCTGAGGGAGAGCAGAGTTCTGGGGTGTCTTTACAGTGGGGAACCGATTTAGTGATGTCTGGTTTCAAATGCAGGTGTGGCCCCTCTGGAGCAGGGGGTGGGATAGGGACAGGGAGCACCTCCACAGCTCTGTCCCAGGCGGTTCCCTGGGATCCCGCAGCCACCACAGTCAACACCCCCAAATCCTTGGTGGCAGGAGCGCCCTGGGCTCCCTCAGAGTTCAAGGATGAGCCTGTGGTGTTGTTGTCTCTTGTCTCGTACCTCTAAAGGCGAAACCAAGCCCAGGGGATCCCGGAGAACGTGCGCAAAGTGCCGAAGCTGCCCAACCTGTCTCCTCAGGCCATCAGGCACCTCTGGATCCGCACAGCCCTCTTCGAAAAGGTCCTGGATAAAATCGTGCTCTACCTGGTGGAGAACAGCAGGTGAGTGCTGGCACAGGCCACCCATGTCCCTGTCCATGGCACTGGGGGTGTTGCTGGCTGAGCAACACCAGTATCCACGTGGGCCAGGGAAGACGCTGGATGGCACAGGCCTGTCGTGGGGACTCTGATGGATACCCTGCTGCTGGTGACCACTGTGCACTCCCTAAAATACAGACAGGCCACGCTGGCCCTGGTGATGGCTGGGTTGTCAGGGCTGCATTGTCCTTGTCCTCTGCGATCTGCGTGCTGAGGTGTCTGGAGTCCTGGGCAGGTTTGTTAGGAGATGGTGATGCTTGCAGTGTGCTGCAGGAGAGTTGCTGTTCCCCAGGAATTTCTCAGCTGGCAGAAACAGCCTGTTCAGGGCTTCTTGCCCTCTCCCCATCAAGGGAAGATACAGAAGGAGAAGGGCATGACAGGGATTTAAACCACTGTCTATAACTTTGCAGCTCTCCAGCATTCTGCTGTCCTTTATTTCTTCTAGTAAGTACTATGAGAAGGAAGCTCTCCTGATGGATCCTGTGGATGGGCCAATTCTTGCGTCTTTATTGGGTAACACTTCCTGTACTTGCTTTCCCTACTTGCTTTCCAAACCCGTGCTCCCAAGTCTGTGATCTGCCGATCTGGGAGCTGACCGTGGCCATGGGATCACGGATGGCTCCCTTATGTTTGGGATGTTCCTCTCCACAGTGGGGCCCTGTGCACTGGAATACACAAAGATGAAGACTGCTGACCACTTCTGGACAGACCCCTCTGCGGACGAGCTGGTCCAGAGGCACCGGATCCACAGCTCCCACTGCCGCCAGGACTCGCCCACCAAGCGCCCGGCGCTCTGCGTGAGTGGAGGATAAACCTCTTTGTGCTTCTCCCAGAGCCACAGGATCTGGGTTCCCTTTGCATGGAAAGGCCTGTGGAGCCCCTCTGGTGAGGGAAATCTTTGAGGCAGAAGTGCTGGGAGCGTGGTCCATGGAGAGAACCGGCGTGCCAGCCCTTCATGGCACTGCATCTCAGGGTCTGTGTCCCTTGGGAACATCGTGTGTGAGCAGAAAGCTGAGTCTGCTCTGTGCGTTGCAAAAAAACCTCACTCCTGGGGCTTCTCTAAGTACAGATTTGAGCTTAGACAGAGCCAGGAATTCCTTTAGAGGACGCTGAGGGAAAGATTTCTAGTAGTGACTCTCATAAGTGTGTAAGTGAGGAGAGAATGGGGTTCAAGAGAAGCTTTTGGGAAGCCAGAGGGTGTCTGTGCTCACCTCATGTTTGTGGGCTTGTCTCTTGCAGATTCAGAAAAGACATTCCAGTGGCAGCATGGATGACAGGCCATCCCTGTCTGCCAGGGACTACGTGGAGTCCCTGCACCAGAATTCCCGAGCCACACTCCTGTATGGCAAGAACAATGTCCTGGTGCAGCCGGTGAGTTCCTGCTGGGAAATCTGGGCTTCACAACACTGCTCTGCTCCCCAACACCTTGTTCTGTCCCAAATTGCTCTTGGATGGAGAAAAGCAAATTTTTAATCTGGGAAGACCATGAATGGACTGTGTTTGTGGAGGTCCTGGTGACAGGAATCCTCCCAGTGGGATGGAAGAGCTCTGCTCCAGTCTGAGTAGAAACACAGGCTCCTCTCCCTGCCCATTCTTTACCACAAAACTCCTTCTCCTGTCCCTTTCTGCTTCTTGTAGTCAAATTAATGAAGTGCAGACTGCTTTAAGGTGGAGCTGTTAGGTTTTCCTTGCTGGGCGGTTGCTCACAGCCCTTTTCCAAGGCGGTGAGGTGTCCTGGAGTCTCTGCTAGGAGGTTTTCCAGGACCACAGTGGGTTTCTCCATATTTGTGACGAGGTGGGCTCAGGGGCAGCGGGCAGGTCTGTGTGAGGGGCTGGGACTGGGCTCCAGGACTTTGTGCTTCTGGCATCTTCCAGCTCAGTCTGTCCCTGTGTTTTTCTTCCCAAGCGAGATGACATGGAGGCAATCCCGGGATATCTGTCCCTTCACCAGACTGCCGACATCATGGCACTGAAGTGGACCCCCAACCAGCTGATGAACGGCTCCGTGGGGGACCTGGACTACGAGAAGAGGTGACTGGCTCCGAGTGTGCCAGGGCAGGGGGGGAAACGTTCCCCTAGGTCAGAGTTTGGGTCTGGTGTGCAAAGCCATCAGTGTTTTCCCAGAGCAAAACCATCATCCTTGAGCCCGCAATGGGAAGGAGGCTGGGAGAGGGTGGCAGGAGGTGCTGTGAGATGTGTCTCTGCTGGGAAGTGCTCAGCGAGGGAGTGGGGCTTGTTCCAAAACACACAAAGTGGTTTCACTGATTGCCCTGGGGGATTTTCTGTGGGGAACGCCCTCCCTTCCCTCCCAGCTGCAGTGCTCCGGGGTTTATCCTGGCTGTTGTCATACGGGGACATGGGGAGCTCATGAACAGGGAAGAGAATCTTCAGGAGGGAGCAGGAGCAGTTCCCTGGGGATCAGGCTTGGTGACAGTGTGTGCTGTTTGGTGGCACTGTTTTGGTGATCCTGGTGCAGGTATTCAGAGTCCTTTGGATTTATCTGAGTCCCTGGAGCATGTTGCTCCTGAAGTCTGCTCCCTTGGCTTGGCAGGCAGTGTGTTCATGCCCTTCTCCCTGGCATTGCCTGGGGGACTGCTGGTATTTCCTTTGCCAGCTGCAATCCTTTCACAGGCCTTACAAAATCATGCCAGGTCCCAGTTTGCCTGAGAAACAAAATCTCTTTCCAGCAGCAGACGGTCCAGGAAAGTGGGAGTGTTTAGGACATTGGTGCTTTGACCAAGGGTAGAGGTCTTCTTCAGCCAAACTCGGTCTCAGTTTTCTTCATTGTCAGTTGTAGTTTTTTGTGTTTTGTTTACCTGGGTTCTTTTCATCTCCCCTTTCTTCTTGGCCCCCGGGCCCTTCAGTTGTGCCTTGTACCCTCCCCTAAAATCTGTTTTCATCTCTACGCTCCTTTTCTGAGTTCTTGCCTTGGGCATCAGCCTAAGCTCTAAAAATTCCCAGTGTCAAGACGTGACCAAGGAAGAGAGGAGGCAGATGGCACAGTAAGTATGACTGTACAAGGAGTGACTCTTGCACACCTTCCTGTCCTTCACTGCCTTCACGAGCTGTTTTTAATGTTATTTAAGCACTATTTTTATGAAGTGGCAGATGCTGCTGCTGCTCAGAATCTGGAAATTTGCTTTGTTGCAAAGAAGTGGGATGTGATTGAGTGCTGACACCCTTGGACAGCAGTGCTGGGCTCTCCACAGGAATGAAGCCCTGCCCCTCTGCCCCGTCTGGTGGCCACCAGCTCTCCAGCATGTTCTAGATTTGCTCAGACCCCTCGAGGTGCCTGTGCTGAGACAGTTCTTGAACAGAAGCAGCCGAGACCAAATCGTTGTGAGCTCTGAAAAAAACCCACAAAGTGTGAGGGTTTACTTCCCCTCCCTGGGGCAGAGCAGCAGCCCAGGCTTGGACCTCACTGCACATTTCCTTGGGGCTCTGGGGCTGCTCCTGATGGATTCTTGGGGTGCCCAGAGGAGAGTGCTCAGCTCTGCAGGGCTCCAGTCCCTCCCTGCAGTTGCCAGGATCCACAGACACGTTTTCTGTGTCTGGGAACGGTGTGAGGGCGGAGAAACCACCCAGGGCAGGTGGGACAGGACTGGCCCTGGCTGAGCCGAGGTGGCAGGGACAGTTCGTGGTTCTGGAGGGATGTCATCACTCATCAGGCTGGCATCACTGCTTGGGGATCTCATCCTTTCTGTGGCTTTGCCTGGTGCCAGGGTATCTGGAGCAGGATTTGGAGCTGCTATGAGCAGCAGCAGAGCCTCTCACACCCTTGAGGCTCACGGCTTCCCTGTCCCTCTGTTCCAGCGTGTACTGGGACTATGCCATGACCATTCGCCTGGAGGAGATCGTGTATCTGCACTGTCACCAGCAAGGTAAGGCCAGAGCAGGGGCTGCCGGGGGCTGTCACCCTGGAGCTTGATCCCTTACCTCTGGGGGGTGCCCATGGTTCTGCTTTGGCACCAGGGCAGATGCCCAGAACTCTGGGTGGCCGCTGTGATTTAAGTGCTTCTGGAAAAGTCTTTCCCTCAGCTCCTGGCTGTGGTGCTTGGCTGGGAGTGCTCCCTGCAGAGCAGGGTTCTGATTTCCAAGGGGATGATCCCAGCAAGCCTTCTCCACGGCCCCAGTCTCATAATGGACCTAGAGAAGAATCCACACAAAGAAGAAAGTCCTTTTTTTCCATCCCAGAAGGACAGTCCCCTGAGCTTTCCTGCCCCCTGCCTTTGGGCCTGTGCTGTTTCCCTCACTGATGGCTGTGTCTGCTCTCTGCTCTCGCTCTTGCCAACAGTAGACAGTGGTGGCACGGTTGTCCTGGTGAGCCAGGATGGCATCCAGAGGCCACCTCTGCGCTTCCCCCGTGGAGGACACTTGCTGCAGTTCCTGTCCTGCCTGGAGAACGGCCTCCTGCCCCATGGGCAGCTGGACCCACCCCTCTGGTCACAGCGGGGAAAGGTGGGTGCCTGCTCCTGCTGGGGTTCCCGTGTGGACCCTCTGCCCGGCATCAGTGGCTGCTGCGTTTGAAACGATCCCCTCCCAAAATTAATAAGGAAGGTGGGCTTAAAATGTGGTGGTTGGGTTTAGCTCATGGCCTTGCCCAGCTAAACAGACCCTTCTGGAAAGCTGGGGAGGGTGGTGTGGGAGGGCTGCCCACGAGGATGTGGTTCTCTGGGCTGTACCCACCCTGTGCCCAGCAGGGTTATGGATTCACCTGCCACTGGAAACTTGATCCAGGGGCCGATCCAGCCCAAGGAATGTGCAGACATGGCAAAGCATGTGGGACAGGAGCTCGGGAAGGGAGTGGTCGGGCCTGGAGTGGCTCCTGAAGGGCACGTTCTGCTCCCCCAGGGGAAGGTGTTTCCCAAACTGAGGAAGCGAAGCCCCCAGGGCTCCTCTGAGTCCGCATCGGACAAGGAGGATGATGAAGCCACGGATTATGTTTTCAGGATCATCTACCCTGGGACACAGGCGGAGTTTGGTGAGTGCAGGGCAGGCTTTGGGGGGTTGTGGGAGCTGGGACATGGCGCTGATGGGCATGGGGCAAACCGAGAGGTGGTTCCAGGGAAGGGCTCTGGTTGTGTCGGTGCTGCCTGCTCTTAAATGGCATCATTCCTCCCTGGGAGGTGGTGAGGCTCTGGCACAGGGTGCCCAGAGAAGCTGTGGCTCTTCCTGGATCCCTGGAAGTGTCCAAGACCAGGTTGGACAGGGCTTGGAGCAACTTGGGATAGTGGAAGGTGTCCCTGCCCGTGTCTCTAAGCTCCCTTCCAACCCCAATCATTCTGTGATTTTCTGTGTTTTTTTTGTTTTGACCTTTTGCTTGCTAATGAGTCCTTTGTTTCTGCAGCTGCACAACAGCGTTAATGGTCAGAAAAAACCCCTCTTACACATAATTTCAGTAAAAAGATTCACTTTGGTCACTTGGGGGCCACCTTCTGCCATCACAAGCTCCCAGGGCTGATTCTTCTCTTGCTGCCCTCAGGCTGTATTAAATCCAGTGATGTTCCTTCAGCGTGGCTTCTGCAGCACGAAGGGGAGGTCACAGCACCCTGCTCTGGGTGCTGCCAAGCTGCACCCACCCATCCTCAGTCCCTAACTCAAGGGAGGGGATGCTGCTGGATTCTCCAAACCAGAAATGTCTCTTAATGTCTGGTGGTGAATGATCTGAACCTGGCTGAAATGTCTGTACATTCGTCCTCACTCTTCTGTGAGAAGCCAAGAACTGTTTTCTGACCTCTGGGGACATCATAGGTGACTTTATGAGGGGGAAAACATGAGTTTTAGATAGAAGACTTGTGGAGTGTTTTTTTTAAAAAAAGCTCTGAAATCTAATGGAAACCTTTTTCCTATATTTTGGGGGCTATGAGGGAGAAATTACATCCGCTGTGACTCCTTCATAACGTCAGTTGAGATGATACTTGGTTCTCCCTGCCTTCAGCTGACTAACACAACTCAGTGAGTCAGATGAAAACCTAATTGAAGCTAAAACAGCAGCTAGAGATGCGCCTTTCTGTGGCCGCCTTTTGATCTACCCATTAAAATTCCATGCTGGGGGCCACATTTCCTGGGAAATGAATTGCTGCCATCTCCTCAGCTGGCATCATCACAGCCCGTGCTATTCCTGTGCACCTCCCCAGCCAGGGGTGGAACTGGACCATTCTGTCTTCTCCACAGATTCTGCCTTTCTGCCCTTTCATTTGTGCCCTTGTCCTCTCTCTGTGTCTCTAGTTGCCATTAATGGTGCTTTTCACCCATTCCTTGCACCTGTGACTGCTGGGAGAGGAGAGATCATGAAGAGTCCAGCTGGAAGCAAGATGGTGGTGATCCCTAAATGGTGTCTGAGTCTCCCTGGCACATCCCGAGCTCTTTGTGTTGCTCTGGGCACCTCTTGGCATCAGTGTAATGAGCTGTCAGTTGGGTCTGGTGCTCAGCTCGCCTGTGTTGTCACTTGACAGGTCCTGCAGAGCTGTCCCTGTCACCACTGACTGTCACTGACCCATCAGCTCAGTGGGAGGGGAAGGGACTTTTGTAGGAATAATTCAATATTTTTCCTGCCAATGTAATTTGTTCCTTATCACAAGCAGGGAGAGTCAGTGAGACCAAGGGAGAGTGAGGCCACCCTTGCCCACCCAGAAGATGAAATTTCTACCACAGTTTAATTTCCAAGGAGGAGTAAAAAGGATTATTCCTCATGGCCTGGGCTGTGTGTGGGTGGTACCTGAGCAGGACCTGAGGCCTTTGCAGTAGCACTTTGAGTTTAAGCAGGGATAAACAAGTGACAACATACAGAGCTCCTGCTGTCCCTCTCAACCTCCTCATCCAAGTCTTCATCTCCTGTCTTGTGATTTGGATGCTCCCTTCTTTCTCTGAACTTTGGGTGGGATCCTTTGAGGGATGGGCCTTTTCCCTTCCAGTAATCCGCTCTTCCTGGAGCAGCAGCTGATTTCAATCCTGTTTTCTCTCCTCTCTGCAGCCCCTTCTCTGGAGTCTCTGCATTGGGTGTTGGGGTTCTGCCTCGGTCAGCACGAAGCAGTTTAAGATCATCTTTCTGAACTAGCTGGTTAATTAGCAATGGTTCTCTCTCATCGGTGCTCTTTGTTCCCTTTCCTTTCTCCTGAGCTCCCCAGTGCTGTGATTCCCTGTGGTGGAGCCTCCTTGGGAAGAATGTGGGATGCTGCATTTGCCAATCAAAGCTTTCTGTTGGGCCCCTGTAGCTCCCTGACTCCAGGGCAGTGCCAGGCTGTACCTGATGCTCCTCTCTGCCCTCCTGCAGTGCCCCAGGACCTGATGGACGCTCCGGGGGCTGTCCTGCCCCCCATGTGGCAGCCCAGCACCCGCAAATCCTCCTGCTCCTCCTGCTCCCAGAGCGGCTCCTCCGACGGCGGCCCGGCCAACGGCTGTAGCCATGAGAGGTACGAGGACACACAGGCACAGCAGAGCCAGGGCTCAGTGCCCGGGGACCGTGGCAAGGTCAGTGCGATGTGGCTGAGGTGAAGCTTGTCCCTGCATCTGGGACATCTCAGCTGCTCCATGGCCTGGCAGCAGGAATTGCTGCTCTGAAGGTGGGCAGGGTCCCTGGCGCACCTCTGCAGGCAGAGCTGGCTCAGTGGGATCGAAGCCGGGCTGAGGGATGCACAGGAGCATTTTCTCCCCTCTCATCCCGTGTGTTTTTGTCGGCAGAGCTCCGCTGAAGCTGCTGTGTGACAACATGAAGTACCAGATCCTGTCCCGGGCCTTCTATGGATGTGAGTACTTTGTTGCCTCCCCGCTGCCTTGGGAAGTGTGACGGGATAAGGGACGAGGTCCTGGGCTCCGGGCTGGGAGTGGTGCTGGGGCAGCTGGCAGTGGCCAGGGGAACTGGGACCAGTCTGCTGCATGAGCTCAGGGTGGGGAGCAAACAGCTGGACTCTGCCCCTCGGCCTCGAGCCCCCTGAGCAGCAGCACTGGGGGTAGGAGATGAGGGACCTGTCCCAGTAGACTCCCTGCTCTGAGGGCTGGGTGTGGCTGCAGAGGGTCTCCTCCAGGGACCAGCCTCACCGGAGCTTTCTCCTGCTCTTCATCCCCGTGTTTCCCGGAGTTCCACAGCTGAAGGTGTGGTGTTCCTGCTGCAGGGTTGGCCTATTGCAGACACCTGTCCACGGTGAGAACTCACCTGTCGGCGCTGGTGAACCACAACATCGTGTCCCCCGACGTCCCCTGCAGCGCCAGCGCGGGGCTCACCGTGGACATCTGGCACAGATACCTGCAGGACAGCTCGGTAGGGCCGTGCCCTGGGGACACACCGGCTCTGCCGGGCTCGGGCAGCCCGGGGCAGTGTCTCTGAAGTGGGTGTAGCACAGGGAGGTGGTCAAACATGTCAAGAAGTTCCTCAGGGAGGGAAGTCAGCCAGGCTGTCCCAGGCTGCACAGAGCCCGAGGCTCCTAATCCTTGGCACGTGGGAGCTGGGGAGTGAACGCTGCTCTCCTTAAAGTGCTTCTGGTCAGAGCTGCCTGCAGCAGCGTCTCTCACCCAGGTACTGCTGCCCTGAGTAGGGTCCTGACGTGCTGCTAGGTCAGAGGCCCTCGGTGACTTTGGTGAGACACTGTCTGGTGTGGGGAGCCAAAATGTCCACCCACAGCAGCCTCTGGCTCTACTTAAGCCCACGTGGGGTCTGAGGGATCATTTTCGGCGGATGGGCAGCGGGGCTGGGGGTGGTCAGGGTGCTGAAGGGTGGCACAGCCGGGCTGGGGACACCTGTACCTCCGATGTCCTGGCTGTGTCTGTGCCCTGAGCCCAGGCTCTTCCCACAGAGTTATGAGGACCAGGAGCTGCTGCGGCTGATCTACTATGGCGGGATCCAGCACGAGATCAGGAAGGCTGTGTGGCCCTTCCTGCTGGGCCATTACCAGTTTGGGATGACGGAGGCGGAGAGGAAGGAGGTTGGTGAGAGTGTGCTGCCAGCTCAGCAGCCCGGTGTCCTCACTGGTGTGCCCTGTCCTGCCCAGTGGAAGGGTTTGCTTGCAGAGCCCACCCTGTGAGCCCACTGGGCCTCATGTCCACTCTGGACTGGGCTGTAGGTAGGAGTGGGACAAACACTTGGATCAGCAGGAATCGTTAGGGCCAAGCTTGGCACTGGCCTGTGCAGCTCCTCGTGTTCAGTGCCTTGTGCACCTTGGGAGGGTGGGGAGTGGGGAGGGAGATGGATGGGCAAATTTTGGCCAGCCAAAGTTTTGTGGGTCAGGGACTGTGCAGGGTAAGGGTGACGGTGTCCCACCCAGGCACAGTTCACATGAGTGTGCACTCCCCAGTGTGGGGCTGGCTTGGGGCTCTCCAGGGACAGCCATTCCCAGCCCCTGTCCCCCGTGTCCCAGGCTGACGAGCAGACCCGGGCGTGCTACGAGCACACGATGGCAGAGTGGCTGGGCTGCGAGGCCATCGTCCGGCAGCGTGAGAAGGAGTCCCACGCCGCAGCCCTGGCCAAGTGCTCCTCGGGGGCCAGTCTGGACTCCCACATCCAGAGGATGATGCACAGGGACTCGACCATCAGCAACGAGGTGAGGGCGTGAGGGGGTTTGGGCAGTGCCCACCCAGAGTCCGTGTGGGATGGAGACACAGGTTGTGCCCACCCTCCTTCCCGGACCTGTGCCCACCTGTGTGTCTTGTTCCTCACTGTATTCTGTGGAAGTGAGATACTCCTTACCCGAGGCACTCCTGGGGCACATCAGGATTAGCTCCATGGGAGCAGGGATGAGGAAGAAGAGCATGTTCTTGGCAATGAGGGGCTGTGAAGCAGGGCACTGGGCTTCCTGGCTCCCTTTTCCAGCGAGGAAGAAGCCTCAGCACACCCTCAGTACACTGTGTCATGCATGGGGACACCCAGCACCATGGGACTGGCTTTTAGCAATGCAGTGAGGAATGAGGTCCACAGCCCAAACCAAAGGGTGTGGAGGGAAAAGCCTGTGAAAGAAAATGCATTCCTGGGAACAGAGTCCGGGGAGTGTTTCCATGAGAGTTTTGTCCTTGGAGGAGAAGAGCCCAGCATGGCAGAGCGTTCCCTGACCTCAGGCTACTGGCCCAGAGGCGAGGGGAGGTGAGTGCTGGAGACTTGATCTGCTTCCCTCTGGGAAGTTTGTGTGGGTGCTTTGGGAAAGAGATGAGCTCAGCCCCAATCCTGCAGGCTACATGTGTGCCCAGAGAGGGAGAGATGCAGGGAAGGCAGGTCTGAGCCAGGGGCAGGGTGAATCTGGGTG
>VWPU01001258.1:0-122086 GCA_013398955.1 Callaeas wilsoni | reverse complement strand
CCCGCGGTGCTGCAGCGCCGCCTGGAGGTCGGCGCCGCGCCCTGCGCGCTCCACCCGCCCCGGCGCGGGCCCCGGCCCCGCCGTGAGTGTCCCGGCGGACCCAGTACATTGGGGTGGGGGTCTCGGCGAACCTAGAGCAGGGCTCTCCCCGCACCGCCCGAGAGACGGCGGCCGCGGGGCCCCGAGAAGCGCGGAGGCAGCACCGCTGTCCGCGGGCGTCCGAGCGCTCACCTCGCACTTCCTTCTCCCATCCGCGTGTCCCGCCGGTACAGACATCGCCGCGCTTATCTCAGCCTCCCCCCGCTCTCTCTCTTCCCACACCCCCCAAAAAAATTCATCCGGAGCCCTGGATTCCGTCCAGGAGAGCAAGGAGATAGGCAGTGTTTGTTCTTGCTGCGAGGAAGAGATTAAAGCAGTTCCTCGCCGGCCGTGAAGCTTGGGGCAAACCTTGACCATTCGCCCCTTTCTGAGCACAGAAATGCGCCCGGGAGACGGCAGCGAGGTCCCGCAGCGGCGCTTGCCGGGCTCTCCCGCGGGGCACCGTGCGCGGCTGCGGTGCGCGATGTGTGCACAGAGCGGCTCAGACCAGCGCGATCGGCAGTGGGAGGTCGCGATCGCTGGGAACTCATCCCCGCAAAAATGAATGGGGCAGAGTCTTCAGAGAGGGTCAGGGATGCGCCCGCAGCCGGCGCCGGAGGGAGATGGGTCAGAGTGTACTCGGGCCGGCTCCGGCTCAAGACAGGGGCTGCGCCAAAGGAAGGGGCCAGGAGCACAGTCCCCGGTGCAGGGCACCGCTGCACCCTGCTTTGCGAAGCGACCCGAGGGCCCCCGACGGCCGCTGGCTCGGGGAGCGCTGCCGGGGAGGGCAGGGCAGAGCGGCCGCCGGGCAGCGAGGGCACTGGCGGACCGAGACCAGCCCTGGGCTAACGCCGGCCCACAGACAGGCCGGTGCGGCGAACGACTCGGGTACACACTTAATTTTTTTTTGTTAAAGGAAAACAGTGACCGCCCGTCTATCTGGCATCTGATTCTGCTGGTATTTCTTGGTGACTAAATCATCACCGGTTTCGCTCCGATTTATTGGGTGGGATACTCTGTTTTGTTTTTAATGAACTAGTCAGGAAATGCCAAAATTCGACAAACAGGCGTAGGCGGACGGGGACGCGGCGCTTGGCAGGCTCCGGGGGACACCGCCGCTGCAACTCCCGCTCAGCGTTCCCTTTTTCCCTTCTCGGACTCAGATCCCAGCAGAATATCGCCGCGATTAATTTCCATGAAAATAGAAATTAATTAAGCACGCAACGACCTCAGCGGGCTGGATACCGCCCGCGTCTCCCCCGGGCGCGCAAACCCCGCCACCCCCTCGCCCTCGGCCCCTGCCCTCGGTCCCGGCTGCGGGGCTGCCCCTGGGCAGCAAGGAGCGGGCCCAGCCGCCTCGCCCGCGGCACTGCGGCTGCCCGCCCCGATGCGTCCCCGAGGTGCATCACCACCGCAGCCAGCCCGACGGGTGCCTCCTCCTCGTCTTCCCCTCTCTAGGCAGCACAGAGCCCCGGGGGGCTTTTGTTCTCCGGCCACTGCTTCCCGCTCCCGAAGCTCCTGGCTCTCTGTCGGACACCGCGGGGCTCACGGGCGCACCGGGAGCAGCGTCAAACCGGCTTTGGCCGAGTCCGTCTTTGCCGTGTGCACAGTGGTGGGCGCCGCTCATCCCTCGGAACTTGCGCGCTGTGCCGAACTACTGCTGCAGAGCAATAGCGGAGTGCGGATGGGGCGACGGATGGGGCGGAGGCGGCCGTCGGCGCCGCGGGGACCGAGGAAAGGACGCCGCCAGCTGCGGTGCTGCCGCCTTGCCCCGACGGTAGGGCCCCGGCCCGTCGATCAATGGACTTTTCTAGCCTATAATGTTCCTTCCCCCGCCATCAGCAATGAGAGGTTTTTGTGGCGCCTGAAGTGAGCAGATGTCAAGATATAAAGAAATACAACATGCCGTACCTTGCTATAGTTTGGTTTAAGCAACCTTTTGGCTAAAGTCTTTCCTGCCGTCAGCACAGAAACACTGAGCAGGGCTGTGCTGTGGAAGCACAGAGACCCGTTGCACACGAGTGGGCCCCTTTCCCATTGCTCCATAGCTCACCGCCGACCCCCCCAAGCTGAGTCTCGGGACTGCAGGGGGTCCCCAGGCTGACAGGCTCTGCTTACTCTCTGGTGGTGGCATTTTACCTCTCTTGGCAGACGTGTCAAAGGCCACCTGCAAGGTGAAGGTCGGCAAGGCTTCAGGGCCATCTGTCTGCTGCATGGCCATGGGTTTGTAGACTACCCTCTTGAGTTAAAGGGGGGATTCAGGCTTCCATGAAGTTCTGCAGCTGCCTCAGGCTGAAAGGATCATGAAGTTTGCAATCTCTGAGCCAACTGCTGGGGGGACATCTAAAAGAAATACTGTAAAAAAGCAATAAATTGGGTTAAGAAATGCAGTTGTACATTTGGTCGCATGCCTCGTAACTCACCTAGGACATGAGAACTCCAAGGCAGCAGAGAACAGACCCATACATCTCCTGTGGCATATATTAAGTAACTCCATTTCCTTTTAAGAACTTGCAAAATCCCAGTGAATAACATGGTTTCACAAATAAAATTAATATTATAGGGTGTAAGTCAACAAACAATAGAGAAGCTCAGAGAGTTTTTTCCAGTTGTAAACATGCAGAATCCATCTGGTCATTAGATACATCTGTGGGTTAAGCACTGATTTGTTTATGCAAGCCTGATGCTTATGATACTCTTAAACTGGGACTATTCTGTCGAATGCATGTATACTATAATCCTCTTTTACCTACCCTCCATATGCGGGTTTCCTGTTTTCAGCATGCATTCTCAATGTGTAAACTGTGGTGAAGGATATGTTATAAACCAGGATACTACAGAGCATTTCAGATATTTTCAGAGCATTACAAGCACGGTGCAGGCATATGCAAATCATCACTTACAGATGTGCACAATGCCTGTAGTAATCTCTGTGTGTTTTTTTCAGTTGTTTGTGGCATCTAATTCAAAGAAAAGGACAATAGTGGGTATTACAAAAAACTAACAGTTATTCCCAGGCAGACTCACTTCTACAATGTCCAGACAAACCTTACTGATGAAACCCTGCACTCCTTAATAAAATCAGAGTTTTTGAAGGTTGAGCTATTGAAGATTGCTGAAATACAAGGAAATTGAGGGAAGGACTACCAGGGTAAGGCATTAGAAAGCACCTAAAGACACTGCCAAGGCTGAACATAACTCTGTATCTCTACTCTGTATGATCCAAAATGTATTTAAGTGCATGCTTAAGATCATTGCTACCCAGGGCAGTATTTAAGCAGGTGCTTCAATGTCTTTATATGCCAGTCATCTGCTGAATGTGTGGTTTACTGCTGGTTTTAAATATTTATTTAATCAGGGATATTATTTTCAGACTGCCTCATAAAAATAAACAAATGAACAAAAGTTTATAAAAAACCCAAGGGCAGTTACTGTTCTAGGCAAGAATTTTCATCATGCCTCCTTTCATGTCCTTTTCCATGAGTTAAGTTGTTGGCACTGATATCTGTATGACTACCTTGTTTTTGCCTTAAGTGCTGGTGTTCTCAGCTTCTGCTGTCATCTCATAGCACCACTGTGTGCATCATCCTGCTGAGTGAAAGGACAGTTGCACCAACACAGAGTCTGTGGATGCGGTGCTGTTTGGTACACCTCAGAGATTTTGCAGTGGAGAGCAGTTCGAATTTAGCTTATGGCATGGCAAAAAGAGTCCTTTTTCTCCATGAACTCTCCATAGCCACTGTGGGGAAAGCTCAGGGCAAGATCACTCTGAAGTACAGTCAAAGCAACAGCTGGGAAGAGGAACAGATCAGTTCAAGAATAGAACGGAGCTAGGCACGGACCAGTCAGAAGACTTTCTAGTAAAGAATACTCTTCTATCTCATTTTCCTCTCTTCCCGTCGAGCTGAGCCAGTGTGTCATGGCAGACAGTCTCTGGTGGCTGGGTATCAAGAGTCAGCAACAAACTGAAATCACGTGAAATCAGGACAAATCAGAGTGAAGACCCAGCAGAGGACTGGCATTTTCCTTGCTCTCTTTAGTTCCCTTTCACAGACCCCACAGAAGTATTTGAGGGACTTGGACAGGACAGTGAAGGGTAGGATGAAGTTTGCAAATGGCCCTTTTCCCTGTTTAGTCTAGAGTAGATGGCATGGTCTGTCTCATAAACAGTATCAATGATTATTGCAGGTCTGCCTTGTTTGCATTAACTCTTTCATTTATTTGGCTTGCTCTCCCATGCTAGGCTGGTGAAAATTATTAGTTGTTATACTATTCTTTCAAATTCCCCTTTGGGAACTGTCTCCCAGAAAAACATAAATCCCATTCATTTCAGCACCAAAACTCATTTTAGCACCAGAGGAGTGCTGAAAGCCAAGGACATGACATTGAAGCAGAAACAGAACTGACTCAAGGCCTCTTATTTTCAGCTCCAGAGAAGAGGGGAAAGAGACACTGTCAGCCACACTGCAAACTTTCCAGTGCAATATATATTCTCCTTTTCCACTCAGTTGTCCTGATGACTACTGGTTGCTCAAATGCAACCAGGAGCTTTTGAACCGCACTGTTGCCACGAGGCTGCATGTTTCTGAACTGCTGGGTGGAGCCTGCCTGTGAAGGTACAGCACCCTGCTCTTTTGGGAGGCTGTGGGTGTTCGGAAGGGAGCAGAAGAGACTCTGGGGCAAGGAATGCTTTGGAATGACAACCTTCCTGGCTCTGATGGGAGCAAGGATCAATGGCATCTGCAAGACTAGGGGCTTTCAGGGAGCCTAGAGAGAATGTCTATGGAGAATTGTGAAGAAATCTCCATCATTAGCAGAAATGCTCAGGACAGAGAAATGAAAGCTGAATATAGAAACTGAAAAAATTTTTCTTGAATCCAGGAATGGTCCCACAAGAAGACTTATGAACCCATCTGAAAGGATTTTCAAACAAAATGTATCTTGTCCTTGAATTCTTAAAATCTGAAAATAGAGAAAAGTCTCAGTGACTTTGACCAGAGGACTTTGACCAATATAGTGTGTTAAAAAATTCCATTGGAAAGAAGCATAAAGTAAGTATAACAGTGTGTTTACTTCAGTGAGACCTGGCATGGAAGTCAGTCAGTGGCCACGGCATCATTGCTGACACTCCTGAGATCTAAAAAAGAGACCACCAATACAGGTCATTAACTAAGGTTAAGCAGGGTTAACTCTGACCTTTCCCCAGTCTCCAAACAGGCATCTCTTAAGCAAATAAAAACCACAGTTATTAAAGAACTCTTAAATAACCACAATAACAAAACAGAGAGAAGTGGAGTCAAAACTGCAGATCTGTTTTATTCAAAGCATAATATTTATACATGACAGATACTGAAAGGCAGCAGAACTAGTTTTAAGGACCATCTCTCTACCTAGATAGGGGAGGCCTACTTGAAAGCATTCTGTCTTTTGAACGACAGTGAGACATGAATTTAAGTATTCCAAAAAGAGTATTTTGATTCCTAGGGCCTGGAAATTCCTAACTGCTTAATAAAGAACAATATTAGAAATACTTGATGTTTTGTTAGAATTACAGGTGGAGCCTGAAATGCTAAAAGGCTGTTCAAACCATCACTTAAGTCTGATCTAGTTCAGCATTAGTCTCACATTATCTTTCCCACCCTCAATGGTTTCAAGAAGATCTATACAACCAGACTCGAGCTGATGTTTACTTTTACAGCTAATGGTTCCTCAAATCTAAAAGAACTTCTAAGGAGTAGATAAAAGCAGCTGCAAAAGTGATCTAGAAATAAACATCCAGAAGAAAGCATAACTGCAATCAAAGTTCCAGCTGTTCTCATCTCAATTTTTATCAGTATTCTTTTTAATCAGGCACATTTTGAAGTCAAAGGCTTATTTCCAACAGCTTTTGTCCATATAATATATATATACATGTATGTAAGCCCCTTGAAATATTACAGAAGTTCTGTTTCACATCAAAATACTGTACATTGTCACTGAAACTATTAATTTTCTTTTCCTCATCCCCCATGTTCTCTCTGGGCCCCTCTTTTGCATCTGGTATGTGTACTGATACTCAAGATGACAAATACTGATAACTGTGAAGCTGCAATGCTGCATACCTCCATAAGGCAAAGCTTAGCCAAAGTTAGTCATTGATTTATGTCCCATATTCTGTTCAACAGCATAAGGGGTTTCTTTCCTAATTCCATACCTTTAATCCTTGCCACCTCCAACCTAGTGTGTGTCAAATTTCCATCTTATTGTTGCAGCTGTGGTTTCTTAAAATGAAAGTATGCTTCTTGAATGCAGTGACACATTCTTCAGTTTATTCACAGATTTAAATTCTCAGTTGTTCAAAAATGCCTGAACTCATTAAAATATGATGGTGTGAGATTTTTTTCTGTATTATGTGGTCGATACAGAGGTTTTAAAAAACAAATGACGGATGTTGGGATGACTATTTTTATTTGCTCCAAATCTGTAGAAAGCATAGTAACTTAGGCAGAGATAATAAGTCTAGGGTTCTCTTTATCGAAGAGGTTACTTACAAAATACACAAGGTAGAAAAAGCTCTCCCACACATAAAAAGCCTTGTGCAGGTGTAGAGATGAAAGGAAACAAACTGTGCACTGTCCAGGTACAGTATTACTTAGGGTAACTTCACAACACCACAGTAGGAGACAGCCCACAAAGCAGACCGGTTTCAGGAGAATCTGTATTATTTCAAAACAGAGCTGCAAAAGTTTAGTATTTTTTTCATGACCTTCACTGTTTTAGGAGAATATCCAGCTTTCCAGTGCTCTCTCATGAAAAAAGGACCAGAGGCAAGATGCTGTAAATATTCCTCCAGGAGCTTGCAAGCAAGTCCTCCACATTACCTTCCCAACCCTTTCGACAGCTCCCTGTGGAGCACTACTCTTCCTGCAGGTGAGCTGCTGAAAAGGACCATACCTTTGCTTCAAGTTGCTTCAGTTCAAAGTCTGGTACAGTAACTCAAACCCACTTTTATCATCTTTAAAAGCTAAGAGGTTAGTGTTTTCCACCAGAGCAGCTGACATACGTCCAGTTCCAGGAAAAGGCCAAGAAAATAGCTAAAAGCAGTAACAACTTAAAAACTGCTGCAAAAAATCTGCCAGAGGACATCTGTCAAAGTCCAAAGAGTTCCAGTTATGTATGATTTCATTTGATCCCAGAGGCTAAATAATGTACAGGAAAGATTTAATAATGTTACGCAGATTATGTGTGGAAATGTAAAAGGAACCGAATACAATGCCAGTTTGAAAAATCTTCATCTGCTCATAGCACTATTATTGCTGCACAGTCAGAAAATGCAGCTTGAGCAATAGACTATGATAATAAAATAAAAAATTGGAATTGCTAGAATATTTACTCAGGTGAGGCTATTTGATTAAAAAAAGATGACTTAATATTTTCACTCTGCCAGGAAATTATCAGTGGAGAGAGCCCCATTCCTGTTTCCACCACATCAAGTTCCATTGCCATGTGAAAGCCTGATAGTGAAAATGTGGTAACCAAGGATCACTGCTCACAACATTTTCAAACGCCAGTGCAAAGGAGACTTCAGCTACTAAATGCAGAACAAAAATGAATGGCCCTCAGCTATCTCTGCTTGCAAGTTTGAATTACAGCATCTGGCCGAACAAGAATTGCTGAAGTACAGGTATGATCCTCTTGCCAAGCCATTTCCAGAAGCAGTAATTTCTGGCAGAGAGAGGGAAGAGGCAGCTGTAAGGGTGATGTGAATGGCCACCACAGGATCTGCCAAATGATATCTGTCAAATCTTCTGTAGTGTAATGCTCCAATGCCATTTAACACAATTTAAATACTGGCAGAGGAGGGATTATTAAACAGAGTTCTTAACCAGCAGAGCTATGGGCTTCGCCATTAAAAAAAAAAACAAAAAAACCCCAAACCAAACGAAAAACCCCCACCTGAAAGCAGAAGTAAATGTATCCTATCTGGCAATATCTAAAGACTTTTGTCTAGACTCTCATGCAGGAAGCTAGTGCAAGGTTTCCTAGATTTCTTTAAGCCGGCACTTGTGGTAGTATTGCTTCAGCCAGTGTTTTTGTCTCCCTTGGGGTAGTGGTTATACTTTTACCAGCTGAAAGTTTATGCTTAATTCAGTGGAAGGATCTAAGACTTTTCTTTCCTATGCTAGGTCTTTATTGTCAGAGAGTTTCAGTAGGTTTCTTGGGTTTCTCATTTCCTCTTGCTATTCCCACTCTCATCTGTTTTGCAAATGGCCACCATAATGTTAAGCTTATCTAATGGCCAGGCCTCCAGCTGGAAGAATGCCAGCAGCATTCTGAAAATCAGTCATCTGAAAGCATTCAGAGGACATGGCCATCACCTTCTCCCTGAACCCCAAACAAAAAACTTCTCTGATAAGCACACAGTCCAATGCCATGAAAAGCAAGAGGTTAATCTAAAATTCAGATATCACTTTAAGCAGCTTCCCTCAGTGACACTCAGACACTGTTGAATTCATCTCACTCTACAAATAATAATTCTTTTTTTTCCCCAGTGTTTGGGATACTTGTTGTACATATATACAGTAAAGAGTGTCTCCATAATGGTTTCACTGCAAATAAAGGTTTCACTACATAGTTGTTTCTTCTTATTTCTCCTTATTTTGTTAATTAGAATAGTTTTTTCCCTCTCTAGCAGGGCCCATCTATGTCTGGCTTTTGATTTCAGGCATGGCCATGGCAGTTCCTTCCATCAGTGTGACTTAGGGCTTTTGTCACAAGCCCTGTTGAGAAAAGTAGGAAGGGCAGAACAACTTTCCCTTGGTAAGGGGAAGTTGGTGAAAATGCAAGATTTGTTGCAGGTCTTTATGTGCAGACATAGAGATCAAACTTCTCATGAATTTTGCTATTGACTTTGAGCTGAGTTTTGAATGTTATTCAAAAGGAGGAGTACTGGGTCTTCAATTCAGAAATTTGAGAAAAAGTCTGAAAACCAGCCCAAGGTCCACATAAGACACTCTGAAGATACAACATGTGGCAATAAATACTGAAGAAGGAGCTAAGAAGCTTAACTTTGCAAAAATAAAGGCAGAATTTTGTCATAACATTTATTTAGTTAAGATGTGAGAAAGAAGAGCTGAAAGCAATTCCTGTACATCCTACAGGAGAACCGATACTGTAGGAATGGGATGCGTGTGGAAAAATCATCCCCCATTTGGACTTCTGTTGCCTCAAGCAGAAGGAACTCTGAATTTGTAGGAGATAGAAAAAACAGGCTCAAAGGAAGAAAGCGCAGTGTGAAGACATCTACACAACAAGAGACTGCCCTCTGCAGTAGCCTTATTTTGGAAAGAGAGCTGACAAGAGGAAGATCTGCTGTCAGCTGCAGTATCTGTTCTGAAGGGCTGGTTCAGTCAGCACTGACACAGAGAGACATCCCGAGAGCCTACGGGGAAAAGTCTTTCCCAGCTTCCAGGGATTCCAGTGCCTCAGTGCTGTGGGATGTACTACTGCCCATAGCGTGAAGGCTGCTGAACATCAGTCAAACAGTTTCCATTCTGGTAGACTAGAGGACACAGAAAGCAGAGAGGTAGGAATGCATGATGGAGCTAGGGGAGGTATCACAGTGCATAAGGTAAATTTCTTCTTGGAAAAGAAAAAAAGTCATATACTTAATACTGTTTTCTTAGAGAACATAGTATATCTTAGCTTATTTATTTTGACTAAATGGGAACATATTTAGGAGGGAGCTACTTTTAAGTGAATTTAGTAAAAAATTAAACCAATAGTTACACAGGTTTAAACAGGCACAGCTCTCAGGGTGTCAGCCAGTGACTTTCATGGGCTGCAGGTCGTCCTGGTACAATCATTTGTTGATAAACAAACCTTCTTGAGGCAGAGGAATCTGAATAACAGCAATGAGGCTTCCTCCAGCTCCTAACGTGCAGCATAAGGTCCTGCACTATCTTTCTTGTCCTAGGACTGAGCCAAACAAACAAAAATAGAATTTCTGGAATCCATTGCATTTCTGAAGGGCATTATTTAAAAATTAGACCGCAAACGATTATTATCACAGCCATACCCCTTTAGAATAGCTTTCCTAGAAGCAAAGCAACTTTAGGGAAAGCCTCTCAAACAATCCCTCTTACTGTAAGACACCTGTTCTCCTTAAAGCACTTTTTTTAGTGGAAGTCACCCCAGCTGAATTAAATTTGTTTCCCTTGGGCCTGCATTTTCTTTAGCCAACACAACAGCTGCACCATGTGGAGATGAGCCACAAGAAGTGTAACAACACATGTTTGTGATTGCAGTATCAGCTTCGGCAGATTTCAGTGCAGAGGTCTTTAACTGCCTTCTATTAGAGAGCCAGCTTTGCAATATAAACAACATTTTGCAAAGTAGTAGCAGTAATATATAGTTCTGTGTATTTCTTATACATGCTGGTACAGTAAAACCAGAAAGGAACTGACTATTACTTATAGCTATAAATATTGTATTAAGTACAACGTTTTTCTTTTGCATGTAAAAGTAGGATGTAAAAGTAGGAACAGCACAGAAGGATGGGTTAACTACAATAAAATCCCCTGAGGCTCCCGTGCTAGCTGTTACCCAGTCCTGCAACCATTCAAAATGTGCACTAACTCTGTTATTTCAAAGCTGTAGTAAATTTAATATCTCCAAGAAATTGCTGAATTCCTGAAAAATAATGCATAACCTTGTTTTAATGTGCTTTTTTCCCCTTTCATTTCAAGAACAGGTGCCAAAAACTGGTCTTGTGTAGCCTAATTCAATATACTTTAGAATACAATTTTGAAGACTGCTTTTGAGGCATTTAATTTAGAGTTTTTGAGTATCCCACACCCATCAAAATGAGGTACTTGTTTTCAAAAGACCATTTTGAAAGGTCAAGAAAAATGCCAATAACATTTGAGTCAAGTGTTTATAACGTGTTGTTCCTGTTACTTTATGTAAAATGAGTGCAGTATATATTTGTAGGTATACTAACACAGTTGTGTGGTTTTAATCTTCCTACACATTTTCTCACTTAAAATTGCTATACCATTGCATATCGTATAATATGCAATGCATATTATACATAGATATTGTAATGCATAATACATTAGCAGGCAATGCATATTATACAACATTGCATAAGTGTCCCTGTGACTAGGAACAGCATATTTTCCCACTGTCTAAAATTTCAGATGCTTGGTATCTATTCCACAATAAGAGAACCACTTCTTTTTATCTTCTCTGACTAAAATTTCTGATCTAATGAACCAATGACACATTATTAAGAGGTTATTTCGAATAAATGGTAGTGTCTAATATGATCTGTCTCCAATCTTGAGTTTTCCTCCATCCTCCTGGGAGATGAATTGGGCCAAGTATGGAAACACTAGTCAAGCAAATATCTTCCTTTATATTCCTATTTATATTCCTATTCATATTCCTATTTATATTCTTATATCTCCCATGAAAAAAATAGACAGGACTCTCCTTTAAGGAGATCCTCAAAGTAGTATATTTGAAAGAAAAAAATCTGCTGAAGTCAACAGATTTTAGACCAGGTCCTAGAGACATTCTGCCTAGTCTGAACTGCATGGAGCAGTGATTTGCTATCCGTTAACCTCACTGAAGGAGAGACACAGCATATATTAAAACATGTAGTTTGGCTTTTTTATTCCGTTTCAGCTTTTCCTGGTTTAACCTAGTATTCAAATTAGCACATCCATTTTAAAATTAGCTTTAAGGAATTTATATTCTATATTGTTAATCTGGTAAGAGCAGCTTAATACCACCAGTCTAACAAATTAGATCATGGAACTGCAGAAGAGCTCAAGGATGAAGCAATAAAAGTTGTGTACTGGCCTGTTCAAGGTTACACTAAAACATTAAGCTCTCTCTTGTTTAGAAGACATTGAAAGGTGATATATGAACACAAGAAAGTAAAAGAAGCAATGCCTTTAAATCTTAAAACGATTAGCAGTTTTATTCTGCAGGGATCTATGGGAGGAGATGGACTCCACCCTGAGGCAGATAAAAGACCTTCGTTTTCTCAACTGGAAGGAGTGATTCATGTTAGGTGGAAGTGGTATGCATGTGATATTCCTTATGTGGTAAATTAACTGTTTCCATTAAGAAAGTTCCTAGCATACGGAATTGCTCTATTTCCCTCAGCTCTGAAAAGAAAATTATGCCACCAAAACTTTTTTTCTTTTTGCTAACTTCAGGCCAGGTAAAAATGGGCTGTTTTGATGGCTGTTGATAAATTCTCTTGTGGTATTAAAGAAATCCATTATTTGTCCACTAAGAAAATTATTTTTAAGGAAGGAATAATGGAAAAAGCTTAGTTCTCAAATTTAATGGGGTTAATTAGCTCTCTAGATAGTAACTTGCTCTATGTTTTGCTGCGGTTTTATAGCATTACCTATGTACACTTTAGCCACTTCAAAGCCTTGTTTTCAGCAGAAAGTTCCCCTGCTCAGTAGTGACAGCAGTTAAAGGACTCATCCTGAGTAGTGGTGAGGATGTCATAAAACTCTCCCCTATTGAACCAAACCATACCTGCTTAGAGGATGCACTCATATGAGTGCACCATACAAAGACAGTTCTGTGAAACTTTATTATTTGATGCTTTGCTGTTTCTTTAGCACACAGGCTGCCGTGGGGAAGGCTTCCCACTGCTTTTAAGTGCAAAACGGGAATATAAGTGCAAATCTTAACATTTTTCTTGTTTAGATTTTAGCCCCACTTTCCACAGGACCTTATCTTGTAATCAGGCACATTACTTCACACTCAGTCATGAAATGGCCGTTATGTCCCCGGACACTTTTTTTTGGTGACGTTTTAAGACTGGAATTGTATTTAGGTTTTGCACTTTTTTTTTTTTTAAATGTGACTGTACATGTTATACAAGTAACTTATTTGGAGTTGAATTATGATCTCCTGGCGTGTTTTGGTTGGGAAAGTTGGAAACAAGTAAGAAACTGAAATGTGGTTTCTGGATTGCAAAGCATTTAGATGAGTGATTCTTCCTCATAAAAACACTTGCTTTTTAATATTTATCAAGCAAGCTGGAGATGTACTTCGGAAATAAATAGGAAGAGTTTTACTAAAAAAACCCCAAAACTCTGTAACTGAATAAACTGTAAGCACTTCATGGCATTGCTTTTGTAGTGCTCAGTATTCACAATGTGCTTTCAGGTTGTATTGGGTACTCCTCATTTTTTCATTCTGTCATTTGGCTTCACACATATTTATACTTCTCTTTTAGCACTTAGGTGAAAGGCCCACAAGGGCAAGGAAACTTCCCTCCTTTGAATCTGAAAGAATGCGTCTTGCTAGCCTCTTGAAAGCTTTATCCCTAAAAACTGTAAAAAAAAAATCCTTATCTTCCCTAAATATTTCTGCCATGTATTATTACAATTCTCAGCTCAGGAGCTAAAGGAAGATAGGAGAAAATCCAGCCACCATGGTGGTGGAAGCCTTCGGCATAAGGCTGTGTGTATTCACGCAGTTGAAGTTGGTTTCATGAGGTACTTGCTTCATCAAGTAATAATGATTCAATCTTTCTTTTGTTATTGATGCTAGTTTCCACCCCTAGTGCAGGCATCAAGGCTTGCTAGTTAAATGTTATTTATTTATTCTCCAGGGTGTGAGCACACTTCTCTGTAGACCGGAGAGCAGATGGTTGCTCTCAGAAAGAGGAGGAATATTTTTGTGCAGAAGAGAATCCAGAGTATTACCAAAACAACAGTAATTGTTTCACATTAATGCCAATCTGTAGATCCCATGAGCACAATCAATGCAGCTGAAGTACAGACCGGAATATCTTCTGTGGTCAACTGTAAATAGCAACTCTGTATCCATGGTTTATTTTTACCATAGCGTGCTATAATAGGAAAAATAGCAAATGGTAGGTCTATATATAGCCTGTTACCAAGACTGTGAGCTAAATGGTTAGTCAACAGTAAAATCCTATCCTAATCAACGAATGTCTTTAGGTCCAGTAATAATATTTTGGCTTTCAAAATAATGTATACTAGGTAGTGAGAGGAATTGCAGCAGTGCAGCTAATATTTTATGGTTTTCTTATGGTTCTTTTTAAAGTTAAGAAGGAATTTTTTTGAATGATGCTGATTTTAACAGGATATGGATAGCTGAATCTATATTGCTGTACTTACGTTGCCTGACTTTTTATTTTCTCCATCTTTCTTTTGTTGGACCAGCAAAAATTAATTTTCCTTTTAGTGACATTAATTAACCATTACATTGTGAATAGTTCAGGAAAGGAGACCTGCCTCTCTCTGCCTTGTTTTTTATTCCTAAACTTACTTAAAAACTCACTATAGAAAAGTATAAATTTTATTCCAGACTTGAAAATGTCCTGTTCTTTTACATTTCATTTATAACTATTTTATGACTGACAAGGTTAGGAAAGTATATAACAAATTCTTAGATAAGTCTTCAAGGTTACTTCACATTAGACATGATAGATGGGAAAAAAATACAGGCAGAAGTCAGTTTTCCTTATCTTTTGTATAAACAAGCTGGTGTTTCATTCAAGGCCTTTTCCTTAACTTTCAGCATACCAGATCACTATCAGGCAGTCACAGGGAGAGACATGCAAACATGTTGTTGTTGACTATTTATCTACTGAATTTATGAATTGGATTCCAAGGAAGGCAGGCTCTTGCATTCATTCCATCTTTGTGCTTGCCTGCCATTCCCTGCTTTTCTCCCCTTCACAATCATTTGTGACTTATCTTACTAGTCTTAAACATGTTTCATGAAAAGCTGGAGGTCTGTAATTACAGTAAGTTCCTATCTTTACGGAACTCAAGGGTAGAAGAGAGAATGCCCTGCTTGTGGGGCTGTCTACCCACGGCAAGGGAAAAGTAAGGGAAACTCTGTCCTTACCTGGGTTTGGGACCATGCTGTGGACTGGCCTGCAGCCTTCTCCTGTGAGCCAAACACGTTCCCCTGTGAGCTAATCTGCAGGTGTGATGGAGACACAGCATCCTTGGAACTCCGTGGGGTAACGCCAGAGTGGGCCAAGGCACGGTGAGACATCTGTGATGTGGAGGGTTTTAAGAAGGATAGAGCTGGGGGCCTGCTGGAGGGTCTATATAGATTTTGTCGGTTTTGGTGTGCCAAGCAGGTGAATGGAACTACTGTGGGACGATAATTCCACATCAAGGGAGAGAGCACTGAGGATCCTGTGTGAAAGAAATGAGGGGTACCATGGTGAAAGGGTAGAAAGCACATGGGAAAAGAGCCGGGCTGTGAAAAGCACCACAGACATGATGAAGGACTTAGGGGTATTTTGTTTGGGGAGTGTTCATGACAAGTACCTCTTGGAAAACATGCACTATTTATTAATTCTGCTGTTTTACAGTAGCATCATGTATTCATTACAATGAACTTTGTTTAAATGAGCAGGATCTAATACCTTCTGAAGTAAATGCTGCTTTTATTTGCTATCAAAGGAACTAGATAAGGTCCCTGCTATAACATTGGTGATTTATTTGCATGATGTTTGTGAATGACTTTGAAGTATATATTTGTAATTTAAATCCTAACATTAGTAATACCTGTCAGAAATGCAGACATGAGCTTCTCAAGTAATTTTTATTCTTCTTAGTTTTATTATTAGCTATATACAACCGAGAGAGGATTGATATCTTGTAACTTTTTTGTTCAGATTTTTAGGGGCTTGAGGACTTCCTTCATTTGTGGTTATACAGCAACCAATAGTCGTCCATGTCATCATGGTTCCTGATTTCATTGCAGTATAAGTAATTATAATATAAATTATTTTATCTGTTTGCAAAACTATATTATAATATAAAATAATTATAGTACTCAAAAACTAAGTACGGTCTTCATGCATTCTTTGGTCTAAGGAATTAAATGTGATGTTGATGTCAGTTCTGCAGAGAAGGGAGTCCTAATTCAGGCAGATATATTTGTTAAGTGGATAAAATACATTAGAAGAAAAAGATTAATTCAGCTAGTTTTCTCCTACATTTTTAGGATTGGGCTACATTAAGCCTTTTCTTACTCAGCTGCCTTCTTAGTAGAGTTAGATAGTCCTGCTGTTGGAAGAAATCATGGGAATACTCATGTAGGGTGTCTGCAACTTCCTCATCTCCATCTTGTCTAGACACCAGCAATCTCATAGTATATTCATGCCTCCAGAACATCTAGACTTCTCTTGACTGGAAACTCTGAATGAGGTAGTAGAACAGAGGGAATCTGTTTTCCCTTTCAAAGTTCCATCTTTGCCAGTGGCTAGGTACAGTATTGTAATGAATACCAAAGCAGTGTCATATTTCACAGCATGGTTCTCAAATTCATGTCACAGGGGAAAGGTGAGATAGTGTTATTTATTCCAATGTCATTGACTAAAAATACTGCTTGAAATTATATGAGATGAATAAAGTGATCTTGAAAAATACCGTGGCATATATGTTATCCTACTGATGTTTTATTTTCCGTTTAAATATACTTAGAAAGCTTTCTGGCAATTGCATAAAATGCAACTTAAATTTCTGTGAGAGAGGCATGGAATTAGTCCATAGTTTTTTTTGGCACTGTCTGCCCCACTATGTTATAAAGCCAGCCTACCTGACTTCTCCTGTTTCAGTCATCTTGGGTTTTTTATATCCTTTTCTTTCTTCAGTGGCATAGAGGACAGTCCTGCTCCATCTTCCTCAGTTACTGAGGAGTCAGGGTATTTTTTTGAAGTGGGGATTGTGGTATTAAAGAGTTTTGAATGAACAAAGAAAATATCTAAATCTGCTATTTTTTGCTTGGAAAAAAATTCTTTTTTTCTTGTCAGCTGTTGTTTAAGGGAGAGGTAAGAGTGGCTGATTAGACTGTTTACCCTGAGTTTTTCCAGAAAATGAAATAAATGTGTAAATGGGGAGAGGGAGCTCTTCTTGGCTCTGTTTCTTTGTGTTGCTGTTACAACTATAATATAGTACCAGTATTTTACTTCTAAGAATCCTTTTCCTTGCTTTAACGTATAGTCTGTGGCAGCTTTGGCTTGAGATGTGGGAGCAAAATCTGCCTCCTCTGAAATAATCTGGACAAAATACTGCCTTAAATATTTGTGTTAAAGGATGTGGAGACAACCTCTGCATTCCAGGAGTATTAAAGACAAATAGGGATGTCAGACTTCCCTTCATTAGGTGAAATTGGTGAACTGTAAATAATAATTGGTCAGTGGGTATAGCCAAATACCCTGTAGAACAAAGCTGGACACCAGCCACATGGCATTTGCTATGTCTGACCTCACCTGTCCTTGAACTGGAAAATGGGACGTCTTGTGGGATTCCTCCTTGCCACTTTCTGAGGCACTCATACCGTACTCCATCTCAGGCGTCTGCTGGCTCCTTGTCCTGGGTGGGTTTTGTTTGGCATGTCCTACAAACTGCTGTTTATGGTATGGACACATCTGGCAGTACTGCTGGTGAGCCACTGTGGTTTGTGGGATGATACTTGGAAGAGCTCTGCATTAATCTGTTGTGCAAAGGAAGATGTTCTATTGCAGTTTTTCCATGACTCAGAAAAACAAAGAAACCTGAAAGGTCATATGGTGGTGTGTGATTTGTTTTGTGGGTTCATTCAATATTGCCATTGTGCATTTGGCCCAACCACAGTGAGTCAACTGGGTTGTATTGACTCAGACAAAGTAGAGGACTTGCACAACAGTAGGACTTCAGTCATTCTGAATTCCCTTGCTAATGCACATCAAAGAGACGAAATTATGTATGGAGTGCAGTTTTTTTTATTAAGAGGGAGCGTTGTAATACTCGCACATCTAAAATTGGTTTGAAGTGGAATGTGGGCATCTCAATATTTTTATGGAACTTCCCTAGGTGTTTTACTACCTTGAACTTCCATTAGTTAGGCAAATAAACCTACTGGCAGGAAAGGATATAGAAATTGGCTTGAGCATGTAAGCTTTTCTTGTATTGACTTGGCTGGATCTACTTGGATCCAACAGACTCAAGCACAGTAACAGCAGAAAGTCGAAGTTGTAAGGCGATGACATCGCAAGCTATCTGTCACATGGTGCTCTGGAGCCTGAAACCTGCTGCTTGAGTAATGACGTGACAGCTTCCCCTGCTCTGCAGGGTAACTTGTGTGCTTTGGCACCACACACCCAAGTGCCAAGCGCCGGCACTTCTCACCTCAAAAGCTTTACCGTGTCACCCGCGGCGGCTGTGGGGAGCAGCTGCCCGGTCCTGCCGTGACTGACTTCAAGCTTCCCCTCAGCACTGCTCCGAAGCCGGTTGCCCACGAAGACCTTGGCTTTCTGAGGAGGGGCTGGGTGCCGCTGCCGAGCCCGGCGCACACAGACGGGTGAAAGGCTCGGCCGCCCGGCAGCGATGCCCCGAGGCCACGGGGCGGCCGCGGGGGAAGAGCCGCCCTCAGGCGGCGGTGCTGCCCCAGGCTGCCGCTGCCCGGAGGCGCAGCGCCCAGAGCCGGGGGATGAGGCGCGGGGGCGGCACGGCGCCGCGAAGATGCCGGTTCGCCCGGCCCGGCTCGCACCAACTCCCCGCGGGCGGGGCGGCTTCCGCGGGCGGACTACACCTCCCGGCGTGCCCCGCGGGCCGTCGCCTTGCGGGGCATGCCGGGAACTCGGCAGCACCGCGGCCTCCATGATCTTCCCCTCCCGCCGGCGAGGCAGCGCCCGCTCGTCTCGCGGTGGGCGGGGCTTTCTCGCAGCCGCCGCTCTGAGCGACGTCCACGCCACCCTGTCAGCGCCGGCTCGGGCGCAGCTGTAGCCAATGAGCCGCACAGGGGGCGGTCCCCCGCCGCGGCCGGAGGTAGCGGTAGTGGCGGCAGCCGGAGCGCGGCCGTGGGAGGGTGCGGGCCCCGTGTCAAGCGGTAGCGAGGCCGCTCGGGAGCTGTGCGGGTCCGGCGGGGCCCGGGGCCTCGGTCAGCGGCCCCGGGGGCGACGGCGACGGCATGGAGCAGGCAGCGCCCAAGAGGTAACGACCCTCCCCGGCGGCCCCTTCCCCGCCCGGGAGCGGTGGCACGGCCAGGGTGAGGCCTCGGTCCCGCGGTGTGCGAGGGGGCAGTGGGACAGGGACGGCGCTGAGCCCTGCCTAGCGGCCGGAGGGCTCTGTCACGTTGGGGAGGGTCTTCTGTAGGGTGGATGCCACGAAATACACCCTCCAGTAAATGCCCCGGTGGAGACGAGCCCTTGGGGGCTGCTTGAGTTAAGAACATTTTTAATGTGAAGTGAGGGAAACTTGTTCGCCGAGCAGAGTCCTCTCTGGCCTGGGGGTCTCTCACTCGATAGTTCAGGTCCGTGGCAGGAGCCCACACGAGTAGTTCTTTTTTCACGTTGGAAAGTGTCCTTGTGTTCTGCTGCTGGAGGGATGGATGCTTGTGGGGGTGGGCGTTGCATAGTTGCAATTGCAAATCAGGGAGTAGGAAGAGGCAAAACTCAAGAATATTCCTACAGTGGATGTATTTTCTCAAATATATAGGCTGTCAGGTCATATTAATTAGTATGCACGATTTCAAAAGTAATTTACCATTTGACTTCTTAGTGCATAAAATAATTTTGCTTTGTGTTAAATTTAAATTTGGAACAAGCCTTTCTTGGGTATGGTTGTACAATACACAGACTGTAGTGATGTGGTGTACAGAATGTAGTTACATGGTTTACATAAATATTTACTGTCTTTGAGCTCTGATTTTACTTTTGCTTCCTGATAATGAAAAATCTAGAGACTACACAATATAAATTTGTGAGAAAGGATATTAGATCAGTTTTTACATTCATCTTTAAAACCTCTACATTCTCCATTTAGAACCTTTAAAATTCTTTGAAAGCAGCTTCCTGTAGGATGATAGGACTTGAGAAGAATGTGGTCTTGAACATCTGATGTTTTCTTCTGCAATAACACATCAAGTGACAGTGCCTACTGTGGAAAACTTTGAAAAATAATTGGTTTGTAGTTGCTCTCTAGGGTGGTTTTAACAGGCCATGGGGTAAGGAGGGACAGGCCTACACTAGTTTCAGGCTGACAGTGCTGCATATATCAAATGAAGGAAGTAGGATAGGCACCAGCAAGGATTTAGGAAAAGAAATGGAAATATCTGAGGAGTAATCACTGTCACCAGCAGCAGTGGAAACCTTGGGATTTGGTGATATCACAGGACTAAAAATCAAACTGTGAAGTTGGCATAATGTACCACATGTTTTGGGGAAGATGAAGCATTTGCTGTAACTACTGCCTAGCTGGAGGTATGTGTCTGGCCTAACTGAAACTGAGAGATGTTTAAATCTTTGGATTCAGTCAGGAAGAACTAGATGTGGTAATGTCTAACCTCCAGCATGTTTTTATACTCCACATGTTTTTTGAAGCTTATTTCTGGAAATTTGTGATGAGAACTTAGATTTGTTTCTTTAGTGGAAGAGAAGATTTGAACTCAGTTTTTCATAAGATGTTAACTCAGGTTGTTTCTTAAGATTTGAAGCAAATTCTTCATGACTGTGCGTAATATCTCCTTTATTGGTAGTTTTGTACAGTTTCCTGATTGTTGGTATTCCCAACTATTCTTCTAGGCCACCCCCTTTTTCTGCAAGTCCAGAAGGAGTGCAGATTATTTTTTGTGGGCTGAATTTTTGGTGCTATCCTTGGATGCAGTAGTGGCTTGAAATGGACCATGTTTACTTGGCAAAACAGGTGTGGACACTAGAATTCTTTACTTTGGTGCCTGTTGTCCACAGGAGCAGTTACTGAGAGGAGTCTATTGGCATCATATCTGTGGTGCAAGACATCCATTTAGAGGTAGCAAGAATTTCATATGTACACTAAAAAGCTGCATGGGTGTCCTAGAATCCCAGTGTTCCCTTAGAGGTATAGGGCACTTTTATCTCCACTTCCTTGTAGAGGAGCACACAGTGCAATTGCCTGTTGTATAAATCTTTAATACAGCCCTTCAGAAAGCAACAGTGATGATGCCCAAGTGACATTCTAGGCCATTGTGACTTTTCAATGGGGCTGCTGTCAAAATAATTCACCTTTTCTCTTTGACTAATGTACTACAACAGTAGCACAAGTCTTCTAAGGGAGAGTCCTTTTCAGAATATTTTTCACTTTAAAAATAATTTAGAGTAGATGTTCTGATTTTATGCTGAACCATTTGTGCAGTAGTTGACACAGTGTTTTCTTGCATCTGAATCTCTAAGTGTACTTCAGATGTGCTTTATAGCTTTTTCCTGACTAAAAAGGAGCTTCACTCTTAAAATAGTTACAAAATTTGCCTCTTAGTGTTGTAATTTTTCTTTGTTGTTATTGTTGTATTTTTCTGTATGCCTTAGCAAGCTCATGTGTGAGGATACAGGTTGCATACAAGGGAAAAAGAAAATAGTGACAGAATTTTCTCAAGTACATAGTTTTTAATCTTGCCCATCTCCTGCATGCTGCTGCCAAATGAAAGGCTGCTTAACAACCATAGGAAGTGTTAATTATGGTTCTCCAGTCCTTTCTCTAAACTTGAGTTTAATTTTCACTGGAAAGCACAACTTTTCAGGTTTTGTGGAAGAAGGAGGAACTTGTACTTAGAATATGAACTGTTTATGAAAAAAGTGTATTTTTTTAATCTTTGTGTTAGTAGACATGTTGGCAGTTGTCAAGTTCCTCCTGAAAATGATGGGACAAAAATGTTTGGGCTTTATTGGTAGAACACTAAATATAAGCACACAGTACAGTGGTGTAAACTGTCTTGATCTTGCTCCTGCTGGGACGAATGGTGTGAAGCAGAGTAAATGTCTCAAGGCTTCCACATGTCACCTCTACTTCAGATGGCTGCAGTGATTTCTCCTGCTAACTTCTCCTTTAATATATCAGTATAATTGATCCCAGCCATTCTTTCTAAATGTTTCAATGTGCTAGTTCATCTGCACAATAAACCACATATATGCATGTTTCATAGAGCAGCTGTCTAGTTTTTCTTAACTGATTGATGGTGTTCTGTTCTTTTTTCCAGCTTTATTTTTATTTTTGAGCTTTCAGGGTTTTTTTTATCCCTACCTATGTAGCACATCACCATTTTATTTTGTAAAAACTATATATGATGACTGTAGGATACTATCCTCATACTTTTTTTTTTTTTTTTTTTTTGAGGAGGAAATCTCTTGCTCTTTCATGTTGCAGTTCAAATTTTTCTGATCTTTTTGCTGGGATTGGGTGCCTCTTACATTTCCTAGGTTTTCCTTTTCTAGAGTTTTGTTGATGTACTGAATGACAAAGAAGATTCTGGTCAGACTAGAAGTTAATGTTTTCTCCTATGAACTGGATTTATAAAAGTATAATTATTTGCTAGGATGTGTTTTTCTTGTTAAGAGACTAGATGTCAAACCTTCTTGGAACAAGAAAATCCTTTTGACAGCTCTTTCCCAGAATTGCAGTTTAGTTAGTCCTTCTGGTTTAAGGAACAACTTCCCTTCGGGAAGACCTCTAAAATAGCTCATAATAACTACCTGATAGTTTCCTAGAGGAAAAAAAAAACCTGCAATGACTTTCTACCCAGGTTTTATACTGAACTTCTCTGCATCTCCTTTAGACTTTGTCATATATAGTGATATATATATACACACACACACACACACACGCATGCATATGGCACTTGTATCCTTTGGCCAGAGTAAAGCAGTGCCTGGATTTACTGATTTACCGATTTGTTTTTTTAAAATTCTTATGTTATGAAAGTAGAGGATGAATGAAGGAGAGAGGAATGAGACACATTCTTTCTGTCCTATTGTTCTTGTGCCCTTTGTCTCTTCACTTTTTCCTCCTGTCCCCTCTTCACCTTCCCCCCGGCCCCGCCATTAAGAGCTGATGCTGAAGTGTTAGCTGTGTTTCTCTGTCCCATGATTGTTGCTTGCTTTTAACCAACAAGATAATATTTCTAGTCTCTTCTTGTATTCTACTTGGTGCTTTGCAGCCAGTTACACCGGTTGCCACCTTCTTCCTTGTTTCTCATAGAGTTTTCATAAACGCTTTCTTTATTGCAGCCCTTCAGGGTATATCGCGTGATGTTTTGTAGTTCAAGAGCTGAATATTCTCTTCAAGCATCTAGAAACAGAAATCATTAAAAAGTCTGAGTCATTAGGATTTTTCTATGGTTCAAAGAACTGTGGTGTCGATACTATCACTTGAACACCGGACCCAGCAACTGTACTGTTACAGCGTTTGTGAAGGAGTGGGAGATGCCTTGAGCAGGGTATTTGGAGATATCTTTCCTGAGGCTGACATACCTTTCTTACTGTAAATAGGTTTTGTGTTAAGCTGCCTTAGTGTTAAGTGCGATTTGGTCTCATAACAGAGTTGGATAATATGAAAATAATATTAAAACTACAGAATGTTTATTTCTTTGATCTCCTGCTTGCTTCTCAAGTACTCCAGATAATCTGTTATTTGACAATGACATTGGTTTTGATCAGTTTATGGCTGTTTGTGATTGTTTCACTAACTCTTTTCAAGCACTCACAATGCCTTGGCGTTAATGGTGCTGTTGGAACCCTTTCGGTATGGATTTTTTTGTTTTTTCTTCTTTCTCATTTTAGCAGGCATTACTCTTTCGATGAGCAGGTGGAAGTGTTCTCTTTGTGAGCATCTCCAGTCAGGGGTACTGTATGCTTTCTCTTTTCTTGCTGTTACTGAAATGTTCAGTCTCTCTGCTTTTCTGTTTAGTACATCTTTTGTTATGCAGCTCTTTGACTGAGAGACTCAGCTAAAGGTTATGCTTTTTATTTTTCAGGGCTCTGCTTGTATTGTAAACATACTGTGCATGGATTTTTTTGGTGGCAAGAAGGGCATGATTATAGCAACTTATTCTTGAATGCTGCCTTTAAGGCTGCATATAACCTGTTCAGAGAGGAAGAAAATTTGAAACAAAGAAGCAAAAGGAATGATTTATTACTTTAATACCTACCTGCAAAATATTTTTTCCTCTTTGATTTGTCTCAACATATGCTTATTCAGTAATGAAATATGTGCTTTCTGCAAGATGTAAGTTCTGCCTTTCTGCTTTCTAATGTCTAACCAGCAGAGTGAAGAAGAAAAGAGTTTTGTTCTCCTAGGCCAGTTTCGCAAACATTATTTAGCTGTTTTCATTTGAATTTTTTGCTGTTTTTCTCCATTTTCATGAGTTGTGCCTTTCCTTTGCTGTGAAGATTTTTATTTTCCCTAAACACAACGAATTGCCAGCTTCTTGACTGTTTGCTGTAGCAAACTGCATGATCTTTATTGTAGTTAATGCACCTTTCCTTACTGATTGTGGATGTTTTTTGTATTCATATAGTTGCTACATCTGTGAAATAGTTCTTTGATGTATAAACATATGCATGCTTGTGCCTTCTCCTCACCTTGCTTCCTTTGTTTAACACCAATCCATATGACCTGTGTGCTTTTACAATTATTTTAAATTTTTTGCTTTTACTTAGGTGGTTGGCAATTACAAGTCTGTTTTGACTCATGAGTTCCCTCATTGGTCATTCACTTTAATTTTTATTAATTTTGTATATCACAGAATTGCATCTCCTAGTACGAAGGGTTTTGTTTTTCAGATCACTGTTCTTCCACTATTAAGATTTGTCAGTCTTCTCTGTCCATGCCCTCCTCCCTTCCCCTATTTTGTTTTTGTTTCTAGAAAGTGTTGTGGGGTAACTTATTTTCTGTAAGTTCTCAATGATCTGCTGTTCTTTAAAGTTTCCTTCCCCCCACCCTTTTCCTCCTCCTGCATATGGAATACATTGTCTGTATTTAACACTACAGCACCAGCTATTCTTCAGCTCATCTTCTACTTTAATAGTACCCTTGGCTGTCATGTAGAGTCAACTTGTTACTTCAATCTTGCAGCAAAATTCCCTATAACTTTACGGTGAAGGATTTACATGTTGCAGCCACCCGTCCTTGCCGCAATGTGTGTGTGGTTATATTTTCCTGTGCTGTGTTTGGTGTTGGGTCTAGTGCAAGCCTGCAGCCAAGCTGTGTTTTGAGATTTGCCAGGAGTCTGGGGGGCTGGATAGCTGGGAATGCTAGAGACCAAGGAAAGGCTAGGACTGCTTGTAAAGGACAAGAAATGGTGGTAAAAGGGGGGTTGAAAGTGCTGGAAAAAATCATAGGGTGTTACTGAGTGGTTTGAGACTGTGTGAGAGAGAACTAAGGGCAGAATATGGTGGTGTTATGTAATTAGAGATTTTGTTGCATCCTGTCCCTATGTACATTCACAAAGATGCAAGAGAAGCTGCCCCAACAGCTCTAACAGTACTCAGCTCTTGGAAATTCAGTATTCTGCTGCTACCTGGGAAGTGCTACCATATGCTCCCAGAATCATCTTGACTTCAGAATTCTACTTTTAATGATGTCATTCACTGGCTGATGAATGGCACAATTTAGAAACTGAATACTTCATGTGGGTGAAGGATTGGTTTATAATCAGAGAACAATGTGGCATCCTCTAGGCAGTAAGGGGCATGTGTTTGCATGCTGACTGGTTTTTGAGGGAAGGTAAACTTTTCTGTATTCTTTGTCTGTTTCTACTTTAGCAAAGGAAGTGGTTTGAAGAGTGAATTGGTCCCATGCTGCTTTGAATTGAGCAAACATTAGTGGGAAACTGATAATGACAGAAATTGTCATAACTTTATTCATCTTATATGATAGTTGATTAAAATTTTGCTGCTACACATTAAGTATTTTATTTTCATTGGAATATATTTTTCTTTGTAGTAATTTATTCTGTCTGCTTGCTTGTGTGAAAATTTGCTTGAGTTCTTTCTCCCCCAAACAAGTAAATAACTTCTGTCTTTCTTTTAGTAAACTGAAAAAGCTAAGTGAAGATAGTTTAACTAAGCAGCCTGAAGAAGTCTTTGATGTTCTGGAGAAGCTTGGTGAAGGGTAAGTACAGCTATTTACAGGGGCATAGAAGCAGAGGGAAACAATACCTAAAGCATATGTTGGAATATTAAGTTACAGAGAGAGTCACTGTAAATATCCTAAGGAATGCCTCTATAGAAAAGTTTTACTGCTAAAACAAATGCGTGCATCGGTAGATTTCCGCACTTTCCGTAATATATTTATGCATTTTTGATGTCTGTTGTTTATTAACACAACAAACGTACTTCCACCTTAGTGGAATTAGAAACTCTAAATCTTTCCAAAGATGCATTCTTCAGTCTTTCCTGAGGTCCTGGTAGAATGGATCTTTTTGCAGCCTGAAAAATGCTCAAATTTCTGTGTGAGCATATGGCTTCTGTGACTTTTTGTGCATAATGGAAATCAGGAGCAGTTTGTCTTGTTTTTTAAAAAAATTGCCTCTTATTTTTAGGTCTTATGGTAGCGTGTTTAAAGCAATACACAAAGAATCTGGACAAGTTGTAGCAATTAAACAGGTCCCTGTGGAGTCAGATCTTCAAGAAATAATTAAAGAAATCTCTATAATGCAACAATGTGACAGGTAGGTATAGTATTTCTGTTCCCTTTCTAAGAGTCTATGTGAAAATGTATTTGTACTTGTGAAAATAGCTGAAATACAAGCAGCTGCAAAGTTTTTCATGGAAAAGTAAATTGTCCAACGTAGACTTTTTAATTAAAGGAACCACTTTATGGACCTTGTCCTCTCCTTAGTTTCGACTGAAGGAAGTACAAATAGTGTGCATAACAGAAACTGTTGAAAGAATAAATACTGGCCTCTGCTTAGAATTTTTCATGCTTGGTTCACTTTACTTGCACTGTTAAGGCCGAAGGTTACCGTTTCCTTTAAATGTCTTAGGCTTTTTGAAATTCCGAGTTACCAGTTTCGGAAGGTTGATAAAGATGTTTCTAGCAGAAAATTAATGGCTAGCAGTTAACTTCCAGAACAGTTTTCTCTTGGCTGCCTTTTTTGTGCAGGAACATACCTTTTAAAAAGTGAACAATCTTGTAATAGTGCTGGTGGACTGTTACCTTACAGTTGTTCACAAATCTTATGATTGCAGGTCTTGTAGAAATGGAAGCTTTGATGCAAGGATGCAGAAATTACTTTGCATTTTCTGTTGTCTATGGAGTTTTGGGCTGCAACTTCAAAATCAAATTTATTATTGTCAGCCTTTAAGCAGATGTGAACACTGCTTTGAGATTGCACAGCACTTGATGTTTCGAAAAGATCATCTTGTCCTGATTGATAATAGTATCCAATTGTTGCTGGGAATACTAGCATAGTATAAATCCGGCAAGAGATGGTCACAAAAATCAATGGGTTTTCTTTAGAAGTAATGCAGTCTTCCTCACTTCATGAATTTATCAGGAGCAAGATCAATGTGTCATGCTTGTAAATGGTAGACATTTGGACTAGCTAGGAGGAGACTGATGCACCTTTCCTTCTGAAAAGGCAAATTCATTTAGTGCTAACAGTTTTTTGATAGTGTTGACCTGTCTTTTTGTAAAGATAGTATCATGTCCCAGGAGGCAACCATAGGTCTTCTCTTCTTCTTTTATCAGTTGTCTGTATAAAGAATGTTGCTGCCAGAAATGCTGATCCTAAAATGCAGTTCCTTGCTCCAAAACAAAATGGTGTTTGATTCCACCCCACAGTGTAGGTGTTCTGATGAGAAACCACAGTCTGAAGTCTCAGTATCTCACTTCCTGATTTTGTGGGAGATAGATGACAATTGAACTGTAGCCTTCTTTGTTTAAGTTCCTGCAAAAAACCCTACCCAAGCCTTCAGTCTTATATTTCCATAAATAGATCATCTAATAACTTCTGAAGGATGATCCTTTTTATGTTTACTGCATCTGTTTCTGCCTTTCTTTTGCAAGTGACTCCAAGGAGGCATTATGTCAAGTGACAAACTGATGAGTAGCAAAGCAGTACATTCTGTTTGTGACAATACTGTCACTTCACATGAGACACTTCAGTATGAAAATGCATTTGCAAATCCAGAGACTTCAAACCAACGCTAGATTCTCTTTAATACAAAAGTCTAGCTTTGTGCTTGAAATAAGTTCATTCTTGCAAAACTGGGAAAACATGGGTGAGTTTCCATGTTGTTTTGCCCAGGAGAGAAGAAAACAAGGCAGTCTTTTTAAGAAGAGGAACATTCAAGAAAGATCTTAGAGGAGGGGAAAACAAAGCTTTCTATCAGATGACTAATGTTTGGGAAAACTATGTCTGTATTTGAACATTGCTGAAAACTTATATGCATAGTAGTGCCTTTATAATTTTATTAAGTAATCAGAATTTATTCTAAAAAGGCATTGGTTAAGCTAATTACAGATTTAAAATGTATTTGGTTGCACTTGCTCTTTAGCTGTGTCAAACCACATTTTTAACAAGTGTGCTGGTGATTTTTTTTTTTTCCCATCTACTAAGAATTCATCTATTTATCTAATTTTTTTTTCCATCTAGTCCTTATGTTGTCAAGTACTATGGCAGCTACTTTAAGAACACTGATCTGTGGATTGTTATGGAATATTGTGGAGCTGGCTCTGTTTCAGACATAATTAGACTGCGTAATAAAACGGTGAGTTTTTTTTTTTTTTAAATATGTATAGCACGTCTTAAAATCAACTTGTGAAGTAACATGGGAAGCCAGAATAAAAGCTGGAGTTACAAGGCAAGGTCTTGGCTGATGCCACAGGGCCTATCTGTGCCTTGGTTCCCAGGAAACAAGCTCATGCAGTTGCTGACTTTCTTTGTGCATTCCTCAGTGGAGTGATCACCAGCAGAAGCAAATGCATTTGAAATACAAAGATCTTGAGAATTTCTGAAAATTACTGCTTCATAGAAGGCAAAACTGTGGCTTCTTCCACCTTACGAGTCTGTCAGCAGCTACTTAGTAGCTGCATGGTTTGGAAACAGGCGTAAAATTGTCTTACTCTCACTCAGTAATTAGGGAGCATGAGAAGTAACTGGCATTACTCAAGGAATGAGAAGGGGAAGAGATGCCAACTAAGAAATGTGAAAGGGAACCAAAATGAGGATTGTATGGAAACGTCTTAATGGACTTAAAACAGCGGTAATATGAAGGAAGCCTGTAGGAAGCAGGTTTTGTTAGTTCTGATTAAGAAACAGCTTCTCTGAAAAGTGTTTTGTTGTAGGTGTCAAACAACCTTGAATTCCTTTGAGTGCATTGTTTTCAGTAATGGGCTGTAACATGAGGTATTTCCCAGCAAGTACTCTGAGGTGACACTACTTACTGGGCTTCGCATTTTGTAAACGCTCCCTGAAATGTTCCTTGCACCTTACTTGGGAGCAGAGGAGGAAAGTAAAGGAGAGAAAAGCAATGTTTAGGCCTAGAAAACAAGACATAAAGGAATATGGAATCAGGTTTATTAGGAAGTGGAGGTGATGTTGAGAATAAAGGGAGCCCCTCTGGAAGAGGTAGCTTGTATCAGGACTGCTGTAATACTGAATTGATGGCTGGGGAGAAGCCTAAACCAATGTGAGATTGCTGGAGTTCTGCAATCTTCAAAATTTGTATTCTTGCAGTTGTATATTATCCAAGGATCAGTAGCTCCAATAAGAAATGGCACAAGCTAGTCCAGAATTTAAAAAACCAAAACAAACTATAAACCATTTAAAACAGAACTTAGAAAAAACCAGAGCAAACTTGTTTGTGCATTGCTATAAAATGCTTGAATTTTTATTTCAAAAAAGGTGTGCATATGAATGTGTGTACTTATATAAAATCAGACTATCTAGTTTTTCATACATCTGTTGTAGGATATTGACATAGTAGATATATTAAAGGTTTGAGGGGAAGGGCTGTTGGAGTCTTGAAGCAAATGCATACTGATGATCAGACAAACTACCTCTTTACTGCTGTTTGTGATTAAAGTCGATATGATTAAATAGCGTGAATTCTATTTTAAGAAACAGAATAATCAGTAAATGCATAGATACCGATGATAAAGCTTTTGTAAAGGCAAGACATGGAGTGCATGGCTAGTAGAGTTCTGTAAAGGAGTTGGTAAGGACACAATGCTGGCTGGTGTAAAGTTGGTTGGATGTGCTGAAATGTTTATGGACAGACTTCTGCAATAGAGGCTCTTCAAGCAAATACAGCTGTAATCTGAAGTAAATGGGAAGTTCTGTCTTAGGTGGTTAATTGTTTTAAATATAAAAAAAGAGCGTGTAGGTGGTCATTTTTGGCCTACTGAATGGGTCTGTGGTATCCTGTTTCAGAAAGAGGGTAGAAATACTGGTGAGAGAGGTTATATTCCTAGTGGTTGAAACTGGGAAAGACTTGAAAGGCTTAGTGGTACTGAGAAGATAAGCACAAATAAATGTCAAGAAATACGTTTGACTTGGTGAGGAAGGCAGTGTCTTTATATTCAGGTTCATGAGCACTTCAGCTTAACTTTTAGAAATAGTTGAATAAGTAAAGTGGTTGTCAGAGATTACAGTGATACCAAGGACACAGCAGAACTATATAAGTTAAAGAAGGTAACAAGGGTGATCAGAAGTAAAGACTACTTGTCTAGAAGCAGATACCAAATGCATTTAGATATTTCTGTGATGAGAAGAGGTACCTGGAGGGAGAGACATGGTGAAAGTTTTCTAAAACCAGGAGTAGCACCAAGAAAGTAAGATACAGGTACCTTACTGTTTATTACAAAACAAGAGATTGCTTGTGATAGTAGATGCAAAGCAAAAATTTTTTCTTTGCACATGATGTGGAGGGTCACTGTATAGTTGCAGAAGTTCTTGTAGATGCTGAGAGTTGGATTTCAAAAGGCAGCTAAATAAGACCAGGAAAAAATGACTGTGACTGCGCTCAAATGTGTAGTGACTGGAGCAGGAAGTCCACGTGCTTCAGATCTCTGGGAAGGTGAAGCAGACAACTATCACAGTTTACTTGGCATGTGCTTACGTTCTGGCAGGCTACCAGCCTAGATGGAATTTTCATTCTGGTGTAGAGTAGGCATTGTTCTAGTGCCTATAATGAAAAAATAAGCAAAGCAAATGTCTCCATTTCTCCCTTGCTATGCCTCTGTCTTGCAAGTTTTGGAAGATTTAGGCAGAGGCTTTGGACTTGTTTGAATTCTCTTGCTCTTTGTGGAACAGTGGCCTGATCTCTCAGACTGTGTGTGATGGGAAATATATTACTGGACTGAGGCTGCTGAAAGTACTAGAGCATTCTGTTGATGACCTTACATTTTTAGTTAGTTAATTATTTATTAAATGGAAATAAGAAGTGGTTTTGTAAGAAGAAAATAGATGTCTTCACTTGCAAACAAGGAGAGAGTTGTTTTTTATTTTGTCAGAATATTTACTGAATGCAGTCAGACACACAGAGTTATATATTCTGTAACTTTCCTAAATTGTCAAATGAAGACTGTGGCTGGGCCAAGGAAAAGTTTATGTCCTCCTTCTTCATATTTAAGGAAAAGAAATTGAGAAGGAGAAAGTTCAAGTAAGAACCCTTTAATGCAGTGGCCGTTAGGATTATCATTTGGACTTGATCTTAAAGGTCTCTTCCAACCTAAATGATTCTGTGATCATTTTTAAATTAAGTCATAGGAAAAGATGGATTTCTCCTCCTGTTTGGTGAGGAAACATTAATGTATATTTGCCCTTGTTTGTCTCTAAAACTAAGAATTTATTGATCATCTTTTTCTGTTTTTGTGGTTCCCCTACTTTTTCAAAAATTGCGTTTATCTAGAAAGTGATCAACACTGGGCTTTGTTCTAATGGACCAAAACCAAGGGAAACAGAATCCAAAGTTAGGGTAATTTTTAGTGACTGTTTGGAGCCTATTCATATGGAGAAGTTTTCAGCTTGGCAAGAGCAGGTTCTTGTCCGAGAGGCCTAAGCCACTAATTTCAAGTTAAACGGACCCCTGGAATTCTGCCTGGAGTCTTCTAGTGTGCCAGGCAGATCAGCAGCACTTCAGCAAATTCATGGTGCTTGTTAGCTCATCTGAGGTGTGGTGTTCATCAGTCCTGGGCAACAAAGCTTAGATCTAGTTTTGGCTACTTTTCTCAGAGACTGGTTTGGGAGGTACCCGTATCTTACACATTCAAACTGTGGGTTGCTGCCAGGAAGGGCAGTTGTGCCGTTGTCCTCCAACCTGACTGATGTGTTCTTCCTGCCTTTTCCATGCAGCGATTGTCTGTGGCTGCAGGGTGATCTTCGATAAGCTTGATGATATGACGGGGGAACTTCCTCTCTGGTCTGTTGTCCCCACCCCCCATGAGTTAACTCTGGACTTATTATGGCAGCACAGTGGCTTGGTCTGATGCAAGGAATGAGCGGCGCGGAAGGGGAGGGAAGAGAATGTATGACACTGACTTACAGTGTCAAAAGAGTGAGATAATTACAGTGTGAAGCAACACTCTAAGTCTTACTGACTGCTCTTAACATAAAGGAGACTATTTACGCACAACCAACCTTGTCTCTCTAATGATAATTAAGGGTGCACTTGCTCATCCACTGATCATGATTAACTGAGTCATTCTAATCCTGATTCTTTGGGGATCAAATTCAGTTGGCTGAAACATACCAGGTAGTGGTGATGTTGTAGGATTGTCAAACAAACCTGTAAGTAACAAGTGTAGGAATGGATAGTTGCACAGGTACTGTGCCATTGGGCCCAGAGATTGTGCGTTTTGTATCTAAAATTACTTCCTCGTATTGTTTCCCTCTAAATTTGTGTCCAAACCGGCACACTTCCTTTACTTGCCAGTTTATCAGTTACATATATAATGCCTATGTACTCTTAACTATGAGCTCTTGCCACGTTTTCTTAGATAATTACTTTTTTTCATGTGTTTAAGCTCCACTAATTCAATTGAATAGTATATCTCATTCTCTGGATGCTGTATTTAAATGCCCTACTAGATTCACTTTCTCTGTATCTTACCATGGGGATCCAGGGTAAATCTTTTGTTATCTGGGCTAAAGGCAGTTTGCTCATAAGAATGGTTTTTTGCAGTTTTAAGCAGTCATGTTTCTCAGTAATCTTACAGTAAGATTAGTTCCAATTTGTAGGCCTTTGCTTCACTAAAGTACATGTGATTATCAGCTGTAAAGCAGCTATCTAAGACCTAGTACCTCTTATATTTTTTAAGTAGCGTCTATTGCAGTGTAACTTCCTCAGTTGAGCCCATATGGATTAATTAATACCCAGACAGTCCATACACAAAGATTGAAATTCCTTCTGCACTGGCTCACTTGCTTATCTGATCTTGGTGACCATGGACAAGTCCATCCTGGATATGCTGCTGACCATGTTCTGTCAGTGGGCCTTCCAGGTGATGAATTGACTCGATGGGCTAATTGTTACTATTCAGAGACTAACCTTTAGGCCAACATTCTTAAATCACTTTTCTCTGCAGCCAGGGTGAGGAAAAGGAGGAAAGAACTCGATCACAAATGTCCTACTTGCCTTGTTCTGTGTTTAGCCTTGCAGAGCAGGGTAGCTTATACTAGCTTCTGCAAGGCAACACTGAGATTATTCAGTGCTTGTCTAATAAAATCCTTATTATGACTCTGAATGATTGTCACATAAATGCTGGCAATTATTTTTCCTTAGTTCTTTAGGTTAGCATTGTAAATTCCTTTAAAAATGGATTCTACTGTCTGACTCTCAGAATGACAGACCTTTCTTTTAACCTTGCATTAAATTTGCTCATGAAAATTCCTTTTTTTCCCCTGAGCTGAAAAATCTTTGTGTGCCAGAAATAAGATGCATGTTATACACTAGGCTAATTTTTATGAAAGAAAAGGAAGCTTGAGCTACACTGGTGTTTATCCATTTCCAAAACAACTACGTATATATTACATGCAAATACAGTTGACCAAAAGCATTCAGAAATGGAGAAGTTTCAAAACGAAGATTGGCCATGCAGCATCCTCTGGTAAATGTGCCTTGGGACACACTAACTGTCCTCCCTTCCCCCTTTTTCTATGATGTTAGCAGATCATGCTCACTCAGTGAGAAATAATATGCTATTAAATTATATATTCTCTGAAGTCCAATGTTTATTTGTAAAATACTATAACAGTTGCTCTGAAGACAGAGTTACCTCTCCCCAAACTTTATCTGACCTTCCTCTTTTCGTTAAAAGAAATAGTGTTGTTAACTAGTGCCATGAAGATTTAGACGTCACTAAGGAGAATTAGATTCCTGGATGATTTCTGTAGTTTCCTACTTAGATTGCTCAATGCAGGTGCATAAAATGCTGGCGTTTGTTTTGTGGGCAGTCTTAAAACTAGCCATGTAATACTAAAATGCTCAGCATCATATAATTCACTGACTTTGTGTTTAAAAAGTGTGCTTCTTGGAAGAAAGCTCACAAAATACTACTTCAGTTCTAATGACTGTGTTTGCTGGGTTTCACAATATTTATATTTGCTACTGATTTCTTTGCAGTCAGGTCACTGCTAAAAGATGAGAGAGACTATAATATATTGAGGGAGAGATGGGATTTTGACATTGTTTTCTGGTCTGAGCAAACTGGCTAGTTGCACAGTCAACAGATCTTTACCTCCTCACTCGTGTTTCAGAAAACGAGTCTGTGGAACTTTTGGGAGAATAGCAGAAGTTGCATCCGTGGTTTGAAGTCAGTTATTTTTCAAACTGAGCTGCTAATGACTTTTCAAATAAAAAATTGTTAGAATTACTCAATGCAAGCAGCAGCTTTTTTCCCTCTTGTAAATAATTTTCAGTTAGTGCCAGATTTAAGTTGCTCAAACAATAAAATGACCATGTAAACACAGAATATAAAGAAATTGATAATAAAATCTTGCAGTAAAAGGTAGCTGTTTAAATGAATGTTTAATCAGTGTTAATCATTGGTAATTGGTACCCTGTATACAGCTTGCATTGCAAAACACAAAATCTTATTCCTGTTGTAATAAAGGGTGGAAATTTAACCTTATTGCCTTCCCACGCTGTTCTTTCCCCTCAAAAGAACCCCATCATTGTTTGCCTTGGAGAGCCAGAAACATCAGCTGAATTTTTAATGTATTTCCAGTTTGAATCAACCTCTCTGCATTTAAAGTTATAATCTGGGCAATAAAATTTGTCTCCATTCAAGGAGTTAAGCCAAGTTTCATTATGGTCTTCCTCATATATTTTATTTTACAATAAAAGAATCTTTTAAAAGTTTAGATGGGTTTATTGCTATATGTTATTGTGGTGAGGAAGTGTAGAAAAACTGCAGGTAAAAGACTACTGTTTTGAATTCGGATGTTTATTTTAGAGGTGGTAAGGAGGTGAACAGTGTGCCACTGTTCTGGAATAAGTGGTAATTTTAATTTGAAAGGGACCTCTGGAAGTCAGCTAGGTGAATCTGTTATTCCAAGAAAGGAAGTCCAGTTTGTGTTTAGGGCGTTGTTCAGATCAGTTTTAACAATCTAAAAAGAAAGAGTCTCAACTGTCTCTTTCTCCAGTCCCGTGAACTTATTTTTTCTTGTATGATCGGTGAGGATTGTTTTGGTTTGTTCTCGCCCTTCTAGTCCTGTTCTAGCTGGACTCTCCAATCTGTCAGCCTTTCTTTTATAGCAGCCTGGAACTGGGCGCAGTGTTCCAGATCTGGCTTCACAAGTGCTAAGCTAAATAAAGGGGAATATTTACTTGACCTGACTGTGCTTTCCTAAATGAAGACCTGTCTATGGGTAGGGTATATTGCTGATGTTGCTGACTGATGTTCAGCTTGCCTTCTGGAGCTACCCAGAACCTTTCCTGCAGGAATGCTCCCTGCCACGTTGATTCGCAGTCCATACTGGTCATGGCATGGGGTTCTTCCCTCCTGGTGTGGGACTCTGCCTTTGTTGAACTACTGTATTTGTTGTCAGGCTAATTCTTCCAGCCTGTTGAGATCTCTCTACATGGCAGCCCTGCCCTGTTTTTTAGTGTATTGACTGTTTCCACTCTGTTTCATGTCATCCACAAACCATGATGAGGTGTGTTCTTGCTCATTGTTCAGGTTGTTGATCAAGATGTTGGGAGTAGTCACCCTATGACCAGTCTCTGAGAACATTGCTTTTAGCTGGCTCCTGGTTAGATTTTGAACCACTGCTGAGCCTGGCAGTCCAGCCCATTATTCTTCTACATCTTCCCCCCGATTCCCCAGATTTAGTTAAAAACGTATATTGGAGACTGCCAACAGCCTTTGTAAAGTCAAACAAAATGACATCCTCAGCTTTTTCTTCATCCTCATAGGAAAGTGATCAGGTTAATTTAGCATGATTTCCTTCTGGTCAACTTATACTGGCTGTTTCCAGTCACCTTTTTATCCTTTGTGTGTCTGAAAATTAGCTGCTCTCTGGATTCACCCCATAATATCCTGGGGCCTGAGGATGAGCTGATCAACCTGTAGTTCCTCAGGTCCTTCTTCTTGCCTGTTTTGAAGATGATAGTATTGTAAGGGACACCCTGATTGCTGTAACCTTTTAAAGCTCATAAGAAATAGCCTTGAGTTGACATTAGCCAGCTCCGTGGCACCTTTGGATGTGTCTTACCTGTTCCCATGGACTTGTATTTGTCCACTTTACTACAGTAATTCCTAACTCATTCTGTTTTGCTACTAGGCAGAGACGACTGAAAGCCAGAGAAACTCTACTAAAGAGTGATGCAAGGAATATCTTTGGGAGACTTCTGCATAGCTTGTCAATAGATTGACCAATCAACACAAAATCTTTCTTATTTTTAATTTTCTTTCATTCTTTCTTTCTTGCTTTCTTTTTCTGCATATAGACTAATATAGTCTTCTTGCTGTCCTCTGTTTTGCTGTCCAGATTCAAGTCCACCCTATTCTTGGCCTTTGTAATTCAACTCTTTACTATCCAAGCAGTGCTTCTTTCTTTATCTTTAGTAATCTGTTCCTGCTCTTTGCATGCCTTGTTTTTTGCACTTTAGCTCAATTAGGAGTTCTTAGTTCATTCAAGATGGCCTCCTGCTGTGTTTACTTATGTTGCATGTCAGGAAGGACTGTTTTCATACTTCTGGGAGGTTGCCCTTTATGCTCAGCCAGCTTTTGTTGGCTTATAGGATTGTCCAAGGTCTCTCTTGGTGACGCTGTCAGAACCACTGGGGATGGTATGAGCAGTGTGTAGTTTGTGAGCCAAGTGATCTGTTTGCAGATGTGTTCCATACAATGGTAAAGTTGCCTTTAAACAGTGACAACTCAGGTAAATGCTTCCTGTTAGAAAGGCATATAGTTGTATTGTTTTAGCAGACCTGGGGTAAGGGCTTCCAGTGCAGTTCTTGACCTTACTCTTGTTAGAAGAGGACTTTGCACAACCAAACTAACAACGTTGGTGCTGATCACAGCTGTGTGTAGACATGCCAGTGCATGTGCTACTGAATCATAGTTAAAATCTGCACTTAGTACAGAGCTAGAGAGGTTCTGTACTGTTCTGCATTACTTCGAAGGTTCTGCTCAACATCTGGTTCAGTACTTCATAGATACCTTACAGGAAGCTGGAGCTTGGTAATGAAGGGCTGAGTAGTCTGGCTTCCATATTCTGATCAGTTCTTCATCTCCCTGTGTCTGTGTATTACTGTTAGCTAACGTTAAGCATGGGTGGTGCTTCAGATTTCCTGAAATAGTTTTTTATATGAGCCACTAGATATGTTTTAGATAATTTTATGCTGCTGCTAGGCTATAGTAAGTTTTAAACTACGAAAAGAAGACTGATGCGTTAGCACTATCTTTAAGTATCCAGTAGAAAAATGCTAATTTAAGGAAAAGAGAAGACGAGGTCTCTTGCATGTTATATTCAAGAAATATTATGAAAATTATGTTACTGGGATTATGTAGTGAAAAACAAATCTTAAAAAATACTAACACTGATCATCACCTGTACAGTGAATATTTGTTGTCATAAGTAATGTTATGATTTGGTACTTTATTCCAAGACAGAGGCTGTGATTTTGTTTGAAGAGCACTATCTTTACGCATAGCCTGCAGATCTCCTTAAAAAAAGGAGTCTGAAGTGTAGTTGCCCTGAAAGGGAGGCTCAAGGAAAGCAATTTTAGGACTATGTAGTTTGTAACAGGTAGTGGGAACTAGAATCTAAGATTGGCTTCAGGCTAGAACTGTAACTTTAACAGCTCTTTTTCTCTCTGAAGATTTCTGCCTTAATTCTTAAGTTAGGTGTCAATATTACAAATGGGAAGGGTATTGTGGGAACTGTCATCTCTTCTCCCCTGCTTATTTGCCCATCTCTCGTGCATCTCAGGTTTTTTGTTAGTTCAGCCTTGTCTTCATGTAAATGAAGAATAGAAGAGGTGTGTGATTATGATAGGATGTGTAATGTTCGAGCTTCATAGCGTCTGGTGGAAAAATGGCTCTTTTATTTGCCACGAGAGTGGGAGAGTGGACCTACCCTATGTGTTCAACCTAATCAGAGTGTTTAGATGCAGTAATCTGATACTTCCTGGAAGCATCAGACTTAATGTGCATGCATTAGTGTAAAAAGAGCAGCTGGGAATGGACTTAGGCAGTTAAAACAATTCTGCTGACCCAGACCCCTTTAGAGGGGCCTCCGGAAGGAGAATGACTGTGCGCAGAGGACCTGTAGACGAGTTGTCCCAACAGCTGCATGGATTAGGTAGTGTGTGATGAATTGGATGAATACACCCCTCAGTCTCCCTTGTGTGTGGCAACCATAGCCAGTTAAATATAAATATGTGAATTAGCTGGTCTCCTAATAAATGTGGAACACCAGAATTTGCTGCTTTGCTCCAGATTTTGCTTTTAAAGATTGGCTTCATGTCTAATGTATTTTATGTAGGCTGTAGAGTTCTTCACCTTTATCATTCACATTCTTTTTAGTATATAATCTGCATGTGGTTTTGATGGTGAAGGATTAGAAACTGCTCCATGGCTGACTCATGTAGAGGGTAGGACCAACCCATCAAAGGAACAGCATACAGGATTAGAACTAGCCAAAGATACCAAACAGATAAACGTTCCACAAGGTTTTGAGTGAAAATCTTGACATGAATGGAAATCAGAAGCAAAGCAGAAGGATTATGACTGTGAAATTATACTAAGGTGCAAGGTATAGAGCTGTGCTGGTGCAAGAATGATGCTGTGTGTTTAAAAGCTCAGAATAAAATAGACCAACTCTTTCACAGGAAAGATCCTGCCCATACAGATTGATAAGGAATAGGATAGTGTAAGAACCGTACATCTAGATCAGGATAGCAACATTGACTGGAACATAAACTTTTAGTTTTGTTTCTTTTAATTGTTCTGTGTGGTGATTATCAATGGCATTGCTTGTATGTCAATATCAAACTACTTCTAGAATTGGAGAGTACTGGGTATTGAGTAGATGGCAAGTTATGTGCTGTGACAAAGCGTGTAATGGTCTGGTTCTGTACTTAGCTGTTTGTGTGTTGAAAGTCACTTGTAGGGACACAGACACTATACTACCTATGACTTCTAACCATGCTTATGAGGACAGATTCTGATTTAGAGAAAAGAAGGGAGGAGACATGATTAAGAAGCATTTTGATGTGGATTTTAAGAGTTTATTTGTGGTTTTGTGAATAAATGAATAGTTGTAAGAGCTTTGGATCTATTTTTATGTACTTTGGTCCCTTGTTGCTTCCAACAATTTGTAGGCTAAAAAAGTGTGTCTGCCTCCATTTGTTTCCCCAAATTCCATCAGGTTTGCATTAGTTTATGTGTCAGCTAGTCTCTATGATATATGTGTGTTATTTTTTGTCACGTTTAAAAAATTTTTTTCAGTTATTTCCAAATGAAACAGTTTTTTTCCTACCTTGTAAGTATGAAGACATAAGGTGTTGATGCATTTAGGTAATCTGTATTCAGGAATATGTCCATATGTCCTTTTTATACAAGTTTAGAATGATGGAATACATTGTAAAATTCAGATAGAGTTAACTGCTACACTCATCACAGGGAGAAAACCAGAACAGAACAGAAAACAGTATTTCAGTTAAAGGGGTCTTACAATGATTCTGGTCCTACTGCCTGACCAAGTCAGGGCTGACCAAAAGCATCTTATTAAGGGCTTTGTCCAAATGCCTCTTACACACTGACAGGCCTGGGGCATCCACCTCCTGTAGGAAGCCTGTTCCAGTGTTTGACCACCCTCAGTAAAGAAATGGCTTCCTAATGTTCAGCTTAAACCTCCCCTGTTGCAGCTTTGCACCATTCCCACAAGTCCTATCCCTAAATACCAGGGGGAAGAGCTCAGCGTCTCCCTCTCCTCATCCCCTCCTCAGGAGGCTGTAGAGAGCTGTGAGGTCACCCCTCAGCCTCCTTTTCTCCAAATGAAACAAATCCAAAGTCCTCAGTCCCTTCAGACAGGGCATTGCCTCCTCTGGACACATTCTCATCCTTTACCATCATTCTTCAGCTGTGGGTCCCAGAGCAGCACACAGAGCTCCAGGTGAGGTCTCACCAAGGCTGTACAGAGGGACAGTCACCTCTGTGACCTGCTGGTGATGCTGAGTTTGGTGCACCCCAGGAAGGGGTTTGTCCTCTGAGCTGCCAGGGTGCATTGCTGACTCCTCCTGAGCCTGCTGCTCACCAGCACACACAAATCCCTTCCTGCAGGACTGCGCTTGAGCTATTACTCTCCCAATTTATGCTTGTCCCTGCTTTACTCCATCCCAGGTGTAGAATCTGTCATTCTGACTTGTTCAGTTTCATCCTGTTCATCATTGCCCAGTGCTCCATTCTGTCCAAATCCCTGTGCAAGACTTTTCGTTTCAAACAGCATCTCCCACTTTTGTATCCTCAGCGAACTTTACTAATGGTACATTCAATTCCTGAATCCAGATTATTGGTTAAAAGTAGTGAACAGAACTGGCCCTAGAATTGAGGGTACATCACTGGTGATAGGTCGCCAGCTAGATGTAGCCCCATTCACTACAACTCTGAGCCCTGCTCTTCAGCCTCCAGTTCACTGCGGAGCTGCTCGTCTTACAGAAGGATGCTGTGAGGAGCAGTATCTTAAGCCTTACTTAACTAAAAACCAGTATCTGCCACTTGCTTTTCATTTACTGGGTGGGTGACCTTATCACAGAAAGGTATCAAATTAAACAGGACTTTCCCTTTGTGAACCGATGTTGACAGTGCCTGATTTCATTGTTCTTTTGAAGCCTTTCAGTAGTACCTAGTATGATGCTCTCCATTAGTTTCGCAAAACTAATTTAGACTAACAGATACGCAGATTCCTGGGTCTTCCCTCATGCCCTTTTTGTAAATTGGAATAACACTGCCTAGCTTTCAGTCAGCAGGGACCTCAGCCAATAATTTTTCAAGAACTAAAGCTAGTGATTTTACCTCCTTAGGAACACATACCTGCCTTTTGTTCAGACAGTTAACTAACTTACTTACTCCTTAGCAGTGATATATTTTGGAATTCTTTCATTTTGGGGTGATATTCAAACTTTAAATGTAGACAAGTCAGCTAAAACAAACCACCCATGATTTATTCAAATTGGTGTAAAATGCACCTACTTTTGTTCTATGGAGTTGTACATTATACTAATATAGAATCATTGAATGGTTGATGTTGGAAAGGACCTCTGGAGGTCATCTGGCCCAATCAGCCTGCTAAAGAAAGGCCATCTAGAGTTGGCTGCTCAGGACCACGTCTGCATGGTCTCCAAGGAGGGAAGACTTCACAACCTCCCTGGGTAACCTGTTCCATGCTTAGTAACGTTCACAGTTTCCTGCTGTTCAGAGGGAACCTCCTGTGTTGCAGAGTATGTCCATTGCCTCTGTTTCTGTCACTGGGCACCACTGGAAAGAGCCCGATTTCATCCTCTCTACACCTGCCCTTCAGTTACTTGCATACATTAAAAAAATTCCCCATGAGCTTTATCTTCTTCAGGCTGAACAGTCCCAGCTCTCCCAGTCTCTCCTCATGGGAGAGATGCTCCAGTCCCTTGATGATCTTTGTGGCCCTTTGTTGAACTCTCTCTGGGATGTACATGTCTCTTGTACTGAGGAGCCCAGAAGTGGACCCAGCACTCCAGGTGTGGCATCAGCAGTGTGGAGTAGAAGGGAAGGATCACTCACCTCCCTGCACCTCCTGGCAGCTTTGTCTAATGCAGTGCAGGATACCATTTACTTTTTGGCAGGCAGTGTACAAAATACTTAAATACCATTAATGTGTGCAAAAACACCTGCACATGATGGTTCTGATCTACAGGAGCAACGTAAGTGGAACTTCTTTTACAGTGCTTAGTGCATTCAAAAAGGGAAGAAAGCTGCTCAGCTGCTATACTGCATAGTTAAATAATGTTTCTGGATTTAGAAGTATACGTGTGGAGAACTTCGTATTTATGTGCTTTCAATGTTATGCATAGATGGTATGTGTTCTGCAAAAAGTTTAAATTGCACAAAAATAATGAAATTAATGATTTTGAAATATTTTTTAAAATACTTTTTTTTGCAGTGATTGCATGGTAATGTTCAATATGGCAGTGCATTATTTTCTGAAAAGGTAATTTTGTCTAGGGAAAGTGAGTGTACTTTCTTGGCTTCTTGAGTAAGGCTGGAAATTCATTGCATCCATCTAAATATTACTAGGTATTAAAGGCAACCATTCTGTCTGAGTAATATTGTGCACATACTTTGCTGTGTGGCGCAATAATATAAGCAGGAGTGATTTTAGTGATTGCATCATATTATATAGATGATTGTATGAAGCACAAGTGGATGAATGTAGGACATCTGGAGCTGGGATTGATGTGTCTTGGAACAGCATAAATCTGTTCTCCCTTCTTTTTTCTTTTGCTTCCCTGTTACTGCTGTTTGTGATAAATGCGACTCGTGCTCTCTGCCTACTTCTTAGAGGTAGTATTCACTTCTCTGGGCTTTTTTCACCACTCTTGTATATTTGGATGTGTAAATGCTTGGTTCTTCTGTAATATTTAGCCATGCTAGAGCTTTACTTTGCTGAGGTTCAGATAATACATCAAGCTGCAGTACTTCAGAATTCTCTTTTGGTTTGCTGGTTTCTCGCTCCAAAGCTGCTTTGCCAGCTTTTGGTTCCAGTGTTCTGTTAGCCTCTCCTTTTGAGAGCTGGATTGTGCCATGCAGCTACAAAACCACTTCTCCATCTAGAGCTGATGATCCAAAGATCTCCATGTGGTTAATTTTTCAAGAACTAAAGCTAGGAGTTTACCTCCTTAGGAACACAACATATCGAAAAAAGATCTCTGCCATGTCCTCTAAGCGCCATTTTTCATACTACTTGTTTCTAGATGAAAGTGGGCAGTAAGTTGTATGCTTGTCTTGCTACACATTTGTCAGTGCTCAGGAGCATTTTCTGTTGCCTGTTCAGGATTATTACATGGAAGTTTTTGGAGATTAAGGACATTGTATTGTTTCTGAAATTGGGTGGATTTGGCAAAGCTTGGGCAGAAGGTGTTACACTCAGCATATCTTAAACCATTCAAGATACAGTGTTTGTTAATAGCCGGAGTTTAAATTGCCTGAGGTGTGAGTCTGCAGATAATCAGTTTTAGTGATTCACCATAGGATTTTTAGCTCATGTAATGAGGATTGTCTCTTTCTCTAAATATCCTTTTGACCATACTTCAGTTTATCTTACAGTTGATTTAAAGTCCCTTCTTGCTTGACCCCAGATCAGGTAGGTGGTTTTACTTCTATGGCACAATGCCAGAAAAGTTGTCTTATTTGAACTGTATATAACAGGGTTTTCAGTTCTTCCAGCATACAGTCCATTGAAGCAGCATAGCAGTCAGCATAAAGTAGCACAAATAGAGGCTTTGAGCAGTGTGCTGCTGAATAGAAACACTGAAAGATCTCAGAGATAAATGGTGGGCAAGGAATGCATAATGCACAGCAGAGGCGGTAACTGCTTGACTTGGAGCTAATACCACCATCAGTTTCATCCTCTGCTTGCCTAGGAAAGGGTTCATAAAAGTCTCTGGAACTCTTTGGGTATATCAACATATGGACTTTTTTGAAAGCAATGCCAATTTAAGCAGCAGCTACTTTGCTTTTTCCTTCTTTACTATGCCATGAGTTGAATCCAGGAACTGTTTTGTTAGAAAAAAAAATTGGCAGACAGGTTTGTTTTCAACTAGGATCTGTCTGTTACAGTTGTTCAGTGGAAGGGCTGACACAGTGTGCGTTACTGCTGTAGGTTGCAGGGAAAGGAGGGACTGGAGCTTGGGACTGCTGTTTAAATAAATGTATGTGTAACTGTGCCCTTGGGCTCCACACCCAGGTTTTATGAGACTGGATAGAAGCTGCAATAGGGAAGTGGTTCTGTTTGTTAAATAATTAAAACTTGTTGTGAGCAGCTCAAGTGCAGATAATCTTGCTGACTAATGATTTTTTTTTTTCCTTTTTGTTGATTAATTCTTTTGGCTTAGAGTGATCATGAGTGGGTTTTTTGTTTCTTACAGGCTTTTGATGGTGATTGTTTTTTGGAGGGAGGTGTGGATGTCTACCAACACTTTCAGAACCGAAATTGGAAGGAATTGCTGTTGCTTAATTTAATTTCTGTATAGGATTGGAAAAGTAGAGAAAGAGAGGAAAAATACAACCCAGCATTGCAGCCAAATCAGAGTATTCATCTTCAGTTTTGCAGTTTCTTGCATTTGGAAGAGTGTGTCAGGTTCATTTGTTATAGTTCTTACATTGAACCTTCAGTGTACTGTAATTAACTGACATTTCGGTTGTATGGATAGTTTCTTTGTATTTCCTTGAGAAATTGCATCACATAGAATGAATTATATGTTTTTGCTTTTATTCGAGAGCAAACGCTGATGAAAATCTGAGAAGTGTTCTCGAGGGGGTCTGGTACCTGAAAGAGAGACTCTTGCTGTTTCTCTGATAACACTTGTTCAGGAGCTTATGTGTTCCTCTTGTAAGGATCTAAAGCGATGAGGATAAACAACTGCTAACTGATGACTTACTCAAGAGTCTGTGTTGTTTATGAAGCAAATAAAAGAAAATATGTCTCAATATTTTTCACTGTGTTGTGTTTACTTTGGTAATAAAATGTCTGTCAGCTTGTTGCCAGTTGACTTGCAAGTTATTGTATCATTTGTGATGGCATGTGATTCTGCAGTATATTAGAGTTAAGAGAAGCATTTTGGCCTGCCAAATCTACACCACATCTTTTTTCTTTATAGTTGGCATTTAATAATTAATTTTTTAATTATTTTTTTTTTAGCTTTAAAGCTGCAGTTTTTCTAGTCTGCTAAAAAAAAAAAGTCAAGTATTTTGCTCTTTATAATAATCACTATGAAATGATCATGTTTTAAATAGGTCAAGTATATGGACCTTGTGTATACCTGAAAATGGTTTTATGTTTTCTTGCAGCTAACAGAAGATGAAATTGCAACTATTTTGAAATCTACTCTTAAAGGACTTGAATACTTGCACTTTATGAGAAAAATACATAGAGATATAAAAGCTGGAAACATCCTTCTTAACACTGAGGGACATGCAAAATTAGCTGATTTTGGTGTGGCTGGCCAGTTAACAGTAAGTAACTGTGGAAAGATCATTTAAAAATGCTTTCGTGCTCCTAACCTTGTTCTTTCACCTTTGTCTTCTGCCTTGAATTTTGAGAAGTGTCACTGCCACTAGTGGTAGTGGCAGAAGTAGCATTCCTTATCATGATGAGTATTTAATATAGTGCAGGGCTATTTAGTTTTCAGTTGTTTGTTTTAATAACCCAGTGTATCAAGTGCCTGATGATCCCTTTAAATTTCAGTTTGAGGCTTATGATTATTGTCACCTCTTTGGCCTTTGTAGGGCTGATGGGCTGAGTCTGTTTCGTCTTTAACTGGAAGTCACTACCATTTGACCTTTGGGTGGATAATTTAACTTTTAAATATAGAATTGATATAAAATAATTCTGAAAATAAGCATCTCTGGTTTAATTGCATAAATAATATAATTACAGGATACAATGGCAAAACGTAATACTGTTATAGGAACTCCATTTTGGATGGCTCCTGAAGTCATACAAGAGATTGGCTATAACTGTGTGGCAGACATCTGGTCCCTTGGTATCACTTCAATAGAAATGGCTGAAGGAAAGCCTCCATATGCTGATATTCACCCAATGAGGGTAAGTGTGTGTTGATGTTTTTGTTTGTTGTATTAAAAAAACCAAAACCCTCAAACCCACAAAACATTCAAAACAACCTAATACTGGAATCATAAAGCTGTATGGTTTTGAATAGAGGTTTTAATGTTAACAGTTTTTACTTTCTGTACTGCTTCCTCTTGACTCCAGTTTACTTGTGTTTTAACACATTTCTGTAAGATTTCAGAATGCCTTTATCTCCACTTGAGAGGGAGCTACAGCAGTAAGCTCTTAATTGGCCTTGGGGTAATATATAGAATCTATTCCATACTGGATGTGCACTTGGAGACTTCCGTCGCCAAGAGTCTGTCCTCCTTTGAAAGGCAGTTTTTAAATAAAGGTGACCTAAAGAAGAGTTCCGAACTGTCCTATGGGAGCAGTGCTAATATTAGTAACACCTGACAGCTTTTATTTATTAGTGACTCCTAAGGTCTCTTACTAAGTTAGTTTACTTTTTGCAAAATAAAATGTAAATAGAATTAGTTGCTTTATGAGGAGTGGCAGTTACAAAGGAATTACTTGGAGAAGTTCATGGGGAACAATGTTTATCTAGGGACAACTTGACACTGCTAGTCATGCTGTTATTATTTTGTAATGAGCTATAGAATAGCTATGCTGATTGCACTGAGCATCAATAAATACTCCTTTCTTAAATTGTTTAAAACCCATTTTGAATTAAGAAGGCACTTTATATTGCTTAAAACATTTTTTTTTCAAAAATCTTCACAATTTGCTGCAAAAATGTCATGCATACTAGATTATTTTATTCAATTTTCTTTTGCTGGTGCCTCATATATCAGAATGTAAATATTAGGAAGCCACCAATAGAGAAGAAGGTACTGTTCACATATGGTTACTGTAAGGTGATGCAAATCTGAATTCAAGTATATTTAGTGCTGTTTTTCTTTGTGAGGTTCTGGATTTTTTGATTGTGTGTGCTCTTTGGAGGAGAGATGTTTCCTGAAATTTCATGACAATGTGCAGCTCTGTTAAAGCTAGTGAGTAATTTTCATTTAGAAACATTACATAATTTTGGAAGCGAAGTTTAATCATTTTCCTGCACCATATTTTTTTGTGTCTAATTAACTGTTATAAAATTACAATTCAAACTAAAAATACTCAGGTGAAACCTGAGAACAAAATAAGTATCTCTGAAGCTGGATTTTGATGGGAATTTAAGGTAAGATGAAATAACCTCTAAAAATACTTCGAGCAGTGATTGATGACAAATTAAATACATTTGATCATGCTGGGATTTTTGGTTATACTTCTAACAAAAATGCCTTAATTACATCTGAGTAAATTCATTGTATGTAGTTGCACCAGCTGTTGAAAGGTGAGGACTGTGTTATCAGAGAGGATTTTTATGTGCATGATGATAGCTGCTTATAAATCAAAGGTCACTGAGTCTGAATGCTTGTGGATCTGTTTAATTCTTGCAATCAAGTGAAAGCTATCAAAGGCCAAAGTAATTTAACACAATTCTGGATTACATACAACATGTGTTCTTGTTAATAAATTACGTTACGGTTTTTAAGGGCTTGTATGTAGTTAGTACTCTTTTGAATATTTGATACCTCCAGTTTTTCTTAATTTTTATTAGTGAGTTGTTACAGTGGTTAACAAGAAATACACAGATTTAAGTTGCAATAGTTGTTCTGGTGTCATATGATACAGCTTCACAGGACTTTTGGCCATATGTAGATACTTTGTTTTAGTTATGACACAGAATTGATACAGGCAAGCATGAAAGCTTGGGCAAATTTTCATTACTTTTTCTAGATGTTGCTGGAGTTCTGTGGTATTTATGTAAGGCACAATTTCGTTGCCTGGGAATGCACAGTGAAATTACCATGCACACTATTTTGCTGTAGGCTGGTTGGCACTGCCACAAAGGTAATGCACTGCCAGTAGGCCATTTCCTTGTCAACTGCATTTACAGCTTAATAGAAATATTACATGACTTCTTTAAACAAGTGTTTTGGCAGAGAGGAAATAGCAGATTCCATGCAAACAAGCATAGCTTCCTCTGCTTAACCACACTCTGACTACTCAAAAGAATTGTACTAGTTTCAGCTGGGAAAGAAGTAGTGGGGGGTGCAAAATGGAATTTCAGGTGGGAGGGGGAAGAAAAAGCAAGTTTTTTCAGGTTAAGTATTCCTATCATAGTGTATTTGACTGTCTAAGTGTCATCCATGCTATTTCATTTGTTCCTGCTGCAAACCTGAGTTCAGCAGGAGCTGTAGTTGTCACACTTGGTTTGAGGCTCAAAGGTCAAGAGTACTTGCCAGCTCAGTAGTTTTAATGCTTTATTCAGCTAAGAATTATGGACTACCTCACATATTTGATATCAGAGTCCTTTTCTGCTTTTGCTAATGATGAAAAGTGAAACTTCTGTATTTTCTGTGTTTTTTTTTCAAAGAGGGAATGCTTTCAGGTAGTTTTAAAGGAGAGGAAAATACAGATGTCCTCAAGGTTGCCCTAAAACATGGTCATACAGCGACTAGAAATAGCAAGGAAGTTGCTGATAAAAAAATCACTCACACCTAGATAATTTAACCCATCTAGCAGGGCTAAAAGCATGTTGATTGCAGTAGACTGTGCAGCAGCCAGGGTTAACGTGGCTAACAGTGTTTGCATCTGCCTTTAATTGCTCCGCTGTGATGAGCAGTTAGCAATTTATAGTGGACCTAATTAAAGGGGACTTCATTGTGGTTCTAGAGTAAGGCTCAATCTCTTCCTGTGAAACTGCAGCAATGTTTTAACAGCTGAGTTCCCATGTCCACATTGACTGCAGCGTATATGCTGTCCTGTAGTGATAAAATATTTATGTCCTACCACAGACAGATCTTAATTCAAACTGTTATCTGTTTTGTTCAGTCACTCCTCTGCATGTCATACCTATCCTTATTATTTCTAAATTCCCTATTTTTAATCTGTAACAAGACCACAGAGAATAGACTGTTTTACTGTAGTAGTTGTGATTTTGCTTTTTTGCTAAAAGCTGGTAACATGCTTGTAAAATATCCTCTGTCTTTGCTAATCAAGCCATGATCTCAAATTGTCATGTAAGAATTGTTTTTGGTGAAACATCCTTTAAGCTGCATAGTTATCATATGATCCAGCTGCTGGTATATGGCTTTAATAACAAGTAGATTAATAACACTTTGCCATAAAGCTAGTCTTAAAACTGAAGCATGGATCTTTTCGAGGTCCTTCTCTAGGCCACCATCACTAAAATTTTTCCTTAGGTTCATGAAATGATGTGATCAGTTATTCCTGCAAGGCTGAGATTTTTATGATCAATTTAAGTGTGGGCTGCTGCTGTTAGAGATAGGCTGTGCGTAGCCAGGAGTTCCTGACTTTTCTCCTAAGCAAGCACTAACATTTTTGTGGCCTCACATGGAGCTGGATGAAGGAACTGATGTTCTGAAAAGTTAAGGCGATAGAAACCTCCTAGAACTAGCCCAGAGAAGTTGTGGGAGCCTGAAGTGGACAGAGGAAATGGGCAGAGGGGAGTTACTGCTTTTGAACCTGTTAGACCAACTATAGAACTGCAACGTGTGTTTTATAAAATTTCTTCTTCTTTGCAAGGTCAGCAGTTACTGACAGGTTGGTGTGCTTCAAATAAATGCTAGTAGCTCTCTTACAAAAGAGAAGGAAAAAAAAAAGCCAAAAAAACCCCAAACTCTTTTCTTTCATGTTTATTGGGCAGCTGCAACAATTCACATTGTTGTGGCATAGAAGAAGCTGGTGCTAGATGTGTGTTTCAACACTTCATAGTATTGGTCTTTGCTTCTTTATGGTGAAGTTTGTTGGAAATGGACATGTGGGCATCACATGTTCTGCAGTGAATTGGAGGAAGCCAATTTGAACTGCTTCCATTTGCCTTAAGTTCAATCATGATATTTATTTTTCCGTGGCACTTACCCAGATTATCCATGCCTCCTGCTTAGCCTGTGTCATTTCCACTCTGGACTAATCTGTTTGTAATAACCTTTTATTCCTGATGTATCTTATAACAAGCTACAATTTACCAATTTTTTTATTCTTGACATACTGCATTAAAACTGGAGATTTAAGTGAGAATTACTGCTCTGTAGGACTGTAAGAAAAAAGGGGTGTCATGTGGAGCACGGTGGTCAGATTGGGACCGGTTTTTCAGCCATTGAGAAAACAGTTTTCTCTATGCCTTTTGTGCCAGAAATTGATGAGGGGAAAGAAGAAAAACCACTTCTATCTTTCTGTATAGTCACTCTTGCATTTCTTCTGTCCAACAGATGGTGTTATCTCATTGATTTCTGTTATTTTCTTTAAGAGATCACCTATCTTATCTCAGCATTACTGCTGTTAAATTAGACCAGGTTTGTAAAAGTATATGGTTTTCTTATTTTAGTGCTTTTGCTTATCTTTAGAAAAGACTTTGAATTAACTTCTAAAAGTCCTCTGCCTTTTAAGAACTTTCTATGAGACAGTGTTAATTTGTAACTTGAGGTCTTCTTGCCTGCTGTATCAAGATAGAGTGAGCTAATATTTAAAGAGTTTAAAATATGGATATTTGATTGTACATTACTGTTCATTATTTTACTACTCTTCATAATCTTGTGGAAGAATGACAGTGAGCTGTGGTGCTCTGAGGTGCGTGTAATATGTGTTTACAGTGGGGAGCTAAGACATTGATGTGATATGGCTGTGACAGCAGAGGAATTGGAGAAGCATTTGTTTTGTTGCGGTGTTTTAAAGAGCTGTTGTAAGACCTCTGGCCCTCTCTAGGCTTTAAATGGAATTTTTGTATTTGCTTTATACAGACCTAAATGCAGGCAGTGGGTGCAGAGGGGTGGTGTTCCTACCTGTTTCCATGCATTTTCAACACCCATTTCTGCTGGAATGAGCATTTAGGTGGTCACACAATAAGCTGGATCAGAAAATGGATCGGTCTGAAAACTAAGCAAGTAACAAGAAGTAGCTTTCAATGATGTTGTTAACAGGGTGCTTGAACTAGGTGGGGACAAAAATGTGTGTCTGGGACTGGTAGAAGAAATGGGTCATCTGTTTTTGGGCATCAGCCAAGCTGCCTTAAGGTAGTTGCAAAACCAGAGTCTCAGCTGACCACCTGTACATTTATTATGATTAAAACTTAGTAATTATTTAAGGAAACAGCAGAGCTTCTCTGAAGTCAACTCTTAAAAATGCTTGTCCTAAGGGACAAACTGACATTTTTGTAACTGTCCTACCTGTCCTTTGAGGCTTTTTCTGCTTGGGCATACTGATAAAATTAGACAGGATTCTAGATATTGATGGCTGAGTGTTCCCCCGCAAAGCCTTCCTCCTTCTCCACCTCATCCTTTTCTTCCATCTTTAAATGCTATTGCTGTGATACAGCAGAACTTCATGGGGGGAGCTTCCAGTGGCCTTCAGTTTGCATGCAGTTGAAGGCAAGTATTGATTGATAATATATTTGCCTCTGGTACTATTTAGAGCTAAAGTTTCAAATAGGTGTTATAACTTTATTAAAGAAAAAAAAAGACACTGTTAACACCACTGTATTTGTCTAACAGAAGATAAAGCATGTTCTCTATATAGACTAAGGAAAAAAAAAAATCAGTCTCAGAGGAATTGCTTTCCACATAAATCACCATGAGAAACACAAGTCTATATTCTAATGGGATGTGTAGCATTTTTTCCTTGACTGAGTAGCAGTAGTATGTGGTTCAGACCAGTTGCAGCTATACTAATACCATTGTTGATCTGGGTATTGTATCTTTGGTAGTTTTCTTTTTTTGTTCAACAGCTTTTCAGGACTGAACTCTAAGGAAGTATGACTTACTTTCTTAAGTGTGCTTAACAAAAGAAAGCTTTAAATTTTAATTAAATATGCTGCTAATTCAACTTAGTAGGCAACCTGTCCACCTGCTCTGATCAAAATGTGAATAATTACTGTATGGGGACTTTTCTATGAATCGAAAACCAAAACAGTTGAGACAATACTTTCGACAGTACATTTAAAAAAATAAAAGGTACTAAATGCTTTTTCATTCAATATTTATTTTACTTGTCAAAATAAATATATTTATTTATTTTAAATGAATGATCAGTTTTTATAGTGTGTGAACAGACCTCTTTACCTGAACTGCTTATGGTGTGGTAAGTAATTGCTGAGGTGCACACCAGATCTTAACACCCTGTTCATGATTTGACTCCTTTCAGCAAGGCTTCTGGAATAAGATGATAAATACTGGGCAAATTAAAATAAGTGATTGTGTACATTTGAACTTGCATATCTATGCATGTTTCCATTTTTTATGAGCAAATACCTGAGGTCCTACGTAAATGAAATATTTGTATAGAGTTTGCTAGAATCTTAATATCTAGATAATAGATCTACTGATCACCAGGAGAATTGCTGTAGTTGTAACAACAATTGGACTATGTAGCTTATTTTGTGAACTATTGTTCTTTAATGGGTCTATGAAAGCATGTTTTCTGTGGGTTGTTTTATGTACCTTAATGTGAGGAGATACATTTCTAAATTTTCTGGAATAAAATTAAGGCAACTATTAACTATTACAGTAGTGGCATTTTTACTAGGTAAAAAGAGAGTTTTTAGGTACTTGGTAACTGTGTCAGCTTGATATTACTTTTCACTGTGGTTGAGTTATTTTTAGCATTGAATCGAAAACTAAATAAAGGACAAATTGTGGTCCTGCAGAAAAATCATTATCAGTCAAAGTTTCAGTTGTGGCTTCTGAGCAAGCTGCTCATAGAGGTGCATAGATCCTGCACTGCAGATTTTTAAAATTATTTTTCACTTCAAAGTGTATATGGTTCACCAAACTTAAAGTTACTATTTATGATTTTAGTTAAAATATGTTTAGTGTTCACTTATATATGTAAGGTGATTTCAAGTACTTTCTTCCTTAAGCTCATGTTCTTTGTGGAAATGCTAGTCGTAGATGCAGACATGGTACCCTTTGAACATAACTTCTTTTTTAATATTTAATGCCTGCAGAATTAATGCAGGCAGTGAATTTCAAAAGGATTTAATTTGCTTTTTTGTTTGTGATCAGCCCTCCTATGGACTTGCTGTAGAGGAGAAGGGGAAGAATTCTGATGAGTGAGGAAGTCAACCCAGGGAAGTATTCTAGGGATATAGTCTAGTTTCTTGTGATACAAAAATATAATTTCTTTCAGTTTTTCAGTGTGCCTAGCATAGAATTTTAATGAAAATTCCTATGGCATAGCTTAGTCAAAATGTATAAATGTACTAAAAAGAAGTGGTATGTGAGTTGTCCTCAGACGCTGAAGACAAGTTTAGAGGTATCTGATTGCAAAACATATGAAATACAGCATGTGATATTTTATTTATTTTCTTAAATGGCAATCGATAGTTCATTGCTCTACTTTACCAGACTCAGTGACCTGTATTGAGCCTTCTAGAGAATGATGTGCCAGCATGGCAGCATCCAGTTTCCAGGATGGGACAGCTTGCTGTGCAAAGGGTTAGTATGCTTAACATCAGCTTGTTTTATGTGAAAGGAGAGATTTGTATCACCATTGTGAAAGCAAGATAGGAAAAATACTATTTGTTCTCTGGCAAAACTTCAAAGATAATAAAAAGTTTCTCCCTAATAGCCCAAGGAATTTTTCAAAGAGGTTCTGCCACATGGCTTCCCAAACAAAGGATTGACAGATCTCTCTGGTTTGTTGAACTCTTTAATGATATGACATTGCCATTGATTTGCTGTGAAAACAATAGATTACTTGAGGTGTGTTCAGTGATTAAATTGGAGGATGACAGCACCCTATGCCTGTTCACATTTAAGCTTTTTCAAAAGTCTACAATCTGGTGTATGTAGTTGTTGTCTTCCTGTAGGTATTGCTTTATTTATTTACCCTCCTTTTCCTTGAAGCTCTCTTACTTTTGACTGAAGAGATGGCTTGAAGGTTCATGTAACAAAACTGTTGCAATATAAATGAAGTGCAGTTAAAAGTTACAGAATAGTTACAGAATCTAGCGTACATGTTTGACTGTGGCTTAGACAATGCATCATCACTCCTTCACATCACTAGAATTTTATTTATGTCACTAGAAGTTTTGGAACTAGAATAAATGTTTATTACTGTTAAAAGTATAAATTCTTCACATTTTTAAATTATGTTGGGTTTGCTGGTGCATATGTGTGCAAAAAGGAAATGTTAATCTGTCGTGTAATAAAGTAGCAGAAGCGGAGAACATTTGAAATTTGTACTAGAACTGGAGTTTAATTTGAGTTAAATGGAAAACATTTATTGCATGCTTCTAAATGAGGATTTAATTAAAATTAAATTAGTGCATCTTTTTAGACTTACCCCTGAATAGGAAATTTGAGACATGCTTCAGTTGATGGTTGATTTTCTCTGACTTTGATTAATCACTTTCAAAGTAAGTGGAGGATCAGTACAGTAATTTCATAATTACAGACAAGTGAGTTAACTTCAAACTTTTAACTAAAATAACTGTAAAAGGAGTTCGATCTTGGTTAGTTTCATGTAACGCTGGGCATCTTCTGTGAGTGATTCAGATTCTTAGAAGTGCTAATCTGAAAAAAGGACCATACCATGATGCTACCTATTTATTTACAAGACGCTTTGGTGGTAAATGTTGGACCTGGGAAAGTTATTTTTTGAAGATGTTGGAACAGTAAGTAGGTTGAATGAAGCCATGAAATTAATGGAAATATTCTTGATGACTTGAGTGAGCATTGCCTCAAGCCCTATGCTTGTAAGCATTGTTAAAGATTATTTGATAGAACTGTTAATGAGGGTAAAGCCCAGAATGTATTTGACAGGCCTAGCATGGCATAGGTTAACGGTATCCGCTGTGGCTGAGCTGGCTGCTTTCTCCTGGGCAAATGTTAAAAGCAAACAAGCAAACAACCCCCCACCAAAAAGCTTATTCAGAAGTTTTAAGTTGGTATAGATTTGCTCATTTGTGGTGTTAGTAATACTGTAAACATAGATCAGAGTGCAAAGCAAAACTATTTTGCAACTTGAAGATCTCAAGAAAATTTTATTTGAAATAGGCAATTTGTAGTAAATCATCAAGATTAATTAAATCTAAAATGACAGTTTTGACATGGCAAAGACTTCTTTATTAACGAACTTTACAGCCGTTGTTATTTGAAAAAAACCCAACTTTCTATCATTTGTACATGTGATGGTATGCTGAATTTATTCAGTTGCTGTTTAACTTTCACTATGGATGTGGAAAACAATTCAGCAAGGCGTTTATGCACAGATGTAGGAGAATTTATTTTATTAGCAATTCTATAATACCTTGTAGGATATTGTAAAATATACCACAAATTTAAAAACTTTTAAGTGAAGAGCTATACATATTACCTACAAATATACTTCAATTTTTATAATAATATACTTCTTTTTATTTCTATTATCTTTCAAGTTTTAGGATTAGCACTAAATATACAAAGTTAATTTTTATTCAGTCTGGCAGTTAGCTTCATTAAAGAGGACAGAATCTGTATATTGTTTTTAATTAAAATGTCTGTTTGAATTTGTGTATACAGCTAATGTCTTTTTAAGCTAAAAAAGAACTCGGTAAATAATTTTAAGACATTCTTGGAAACTTGAATTAATATTTGTTTATTGAAGCGAATTGTATGTTCATTTTTTTTCTTAAATATGTTTCCTGTCAGTATAGCTAGTTGACCTGGAGGAAGTGCTTTAGAGACTTGACTGCTGTATTGCCAAATTCTTAACACATTATTACAAGTTTTAAAAGCAGAAGTGTATTTATTTGGATTTTAGTTACAGTGATATTTGATTTTTTAATATGTGGGAGAAAACCGCAATCAAATTAGGAGGAAAATATTAAGCTTCTGTTGCTACTTACCAGAAGATTTTATATGCTTTAAGCTTATACTGGTTGTTTACTTCGTAAAGAATCTAAAAAATTGCTTAGGTTGGGAGGAGGATAAAATTTGGAATGAAGAAAGCTTATTAAGACTGCATGTACCCTGTTTCTGTCATGGTATTATATTGCCTTAAAATGTACACTAGGTAATTTTTAAAGAGGATGATGCATATTTAATGAAGAAATTTATTTATTTAAAAGGAAGGGTTGCCAATCAGTCTAAATTTGCTTCAGTTAAAACTTGATGGTCTAAAGACAACTTATAATCCTTTTCTTGTTATAAAGTATTGTCAAATTTGTAGAAGTATCAGTTAAGTTTATGGAAACTTTGTTTTAAGGTGGTTTAAAATAGAACTAAATCTTTAATGTGTATTTGATGGCACCTGTTTTCATTTTGTTTCCCTGGCAACACCAGTGGTATCAAAAATTGCCCGTAGACCACCCTGGTTTTAGAGAAGAATGAAATCAGCCTGGCTCAACCTTTGATTTTACTGACTAAATACTTAGACAGAGCTTTAACACACAGTCAGTACTTTGCAAACTAACTCAAATGATTTGGATATACAATTTGTGATTTTTTTTTTTTTAAATTAGAATTTTCTGTACTAATGCCAGTTTGTATTGTTCTGCTGTTTTTAAAATGCATTGAGATAGAGGAAGTATTTTTGATATAGTATGTCTCAGAAAGTGTGTTTGAAAGCTGTAATAACTACCTGCAGAAAAGCAGAGTAAAAATTCATAGTTTTTTAGATAACAAGGTCTGGCTGCTTTTAAAACTGTATGGATCCAAGGTTTTCTTCCAGATGTAAGTTGTCATTATTTGCATTCTCATGGGAAACAAATAAATGCAACGTGAGTGTTGCCTCCAGATTCTACTTTCTTCTGTGCTTTTTTACTGTGTCTGAGAATTCACATTATGAGAATTACATATGTGGTGTTCAAAACTCCACAAATCTTAATGCATTATCACTTTGTGTTTCAGAAACACAAACATGGAATAATTCTTGCAAATATTGCTTATCATTACCTACTTGCCTGAAGAACTCTGCTTTACTGACAGAAGCCTCCTCTGCAATGAGGAGCTCTTCCTCTGAGCTCCACGCTATACTGTTGATGATCTAAAAAAAGGAAAAAGTTGGTGTTCTTGTGGAGCAATTCAGATTTATAGTGTTATTTACAGGAACACTGGACAGTCTGAGAAGTTTAAGGTGTCTTACATTTTCCATTCTCCCTCAGAAATTTAGAATAATTTTGGAAGATAATGAAGTACTCTGCTCCCAGAAACGAGAGTACCTCTGCTGGAGTTCATGGGTACCTATGGTACAGCACTTCCCAGTGTCCTGGTGCTGACAGTAGGCTTGGCATTAGAGATGGCAGCCCAGTATTCCCTCTACTGCTGCTCCTTTTCTCGTGCTATAAAAATGTAAAACAGGTAGCATCAGCCAGCACAAGATTTATTGGCAAACTGACATGCGTGTGTTGAGACAGTGATCTGTTTCATGCGGGATGTTCCTTGAGAAATGTAGCAATTATGAACTCTAACCTTGGGACAGAGGGCACGCCTACACTGGGCGGGTACATCCAGACACAAGTGAACTTTGCCCATACTGTCACCATTTCAGTTTTCTCCAGGAGTTTTTCTGGAGCAACTCTCTGTGTACTGTAAATGTCTTGCTTTTTGTTTGTTTCTCTTAATAATATGAGTAATTAGTGCAAGCTGTATTTTTTGATATTTAGAAGTTGCTAGCATTTGATTCTTGGTGGTGAAAATGAGCGTATGCAAGTTCCTAATTTGTAAAACATGCTGTTGTTAAACAGTCAGGATAATTAAATTATTTACAGAAGTTGGAACAAAGTTTCTTAGAACTTGATCTTTCTAGCAGTCATGTGAGTTGTCGTGTATAAATTGTGACTGTGGAGCAACTGGTTGTGTTGCCACTTGCTTGGTGTGAAAATCTGTGGAGTGTGAAGAAGCTGGAAGGGTCTTTCTGGACTGGAAATACTACAGTAAGCTGATGGTGCCAGAGGAAGGTCTTACTGCTGTAGGCCTGGGTGAACAGTAGGACAGGCTAAAAGCCAGAGGACATGTCTTTCTGGATGGGTGTTGAAAAGTTGGTGGCTGCTCCCTCTGACAGCCGTGCAGTCCGAGGACAGGACATGACGTGGCTCCAGCTCAGGAGCAGTGCACTGCCCTGACGTGCCTCTGTACCCAAAGTAATGTACCTGGCCTCTGAGCTCGTTTCATCTTTACCTCTCCCCATGTGAAGGATACCTTCTGTTTCAGGCTGTAATTCATAACCTTTAATACTGAATTCATTCACAGTGCCTGGACTGAGTGTGGACACACAAGTTCACTTCACCAAGCGGCTAAAGCATATGCTGCAGGATTTCTTCTGCTGGCTTGTTGACTTTGTGCATGTTCAGCTTAGATTAAGATTTAGTTCAGCATGAAGTTAGCTGAATCAAAATTTAGACTATTCAATATTTTTAAAAAATTAGCTTACTGCAGGAGAACCATATATTCTTTTGCAGTGTTTCTGATCTAGCATTATGATTCCTAAAACTGCTTTAGTGTTGTCTGAAAAGAGCTTTGATAAAAATCAACTAGACTAACATGCCCATTAATATAAGAGTTTGTTCTTGACCTCTTAGTACTTTATCTTCTTCTTATGGATGAAGTCAATGGGTATAATGTTCATTTTCTTAAGCCATTAAGTCATGTATGTCTTCTAGGTATCGTTTCATGCACTGAGCATGTTCTTTTCCTACTGCTTTTTAATAGCCTGGTTAGGATGTTACCTTGATGCCTTACGTATATTCAGAAAATAAAAACGTGGTCAGCTTTCTTTCACACCTGAAGGGAACATTTTTTCCATAAAATTAACCTTTAATGTTGATAGAAGAAGAAGGTCTATCTTGAACATCATAATTACTTTCGTAACACATTTAATTAATGACAGTTATCAGAAGACATATGGTGAGTAGAGGGAAACTGCCAAACCTGGCATTGACACAGGAACTTCTTTTTTGCCTTTTGTAACATGACTTTAATCAAAAGAGGCTCTTGATGCATGTTGCCAAAATATATAATTTTCACACTCCAGAATTTCAGCAATTGACAGAAGTCTCCACCTTTACTGGTTTCCTTTGACAGTTATATTTACAAAAGGAGCCTCTCAGAGTGGCTTTAAGGGCAGTAAACTGGATTACTAGGCATCAAGACATCAAATCTGGAGCTAAAAACAGGCACTGAAAATATCTTCCTTTCTGTTTAAATTGGAGAATTGTTATCTAGGCTCTGTTGCTGTAGTGTATGCACAGGATGATTTGACTTCTGCATTATTCCCTTCTTTAGCTTTGTTTTGCTTTCATGATAGGAATCAAAAACTCTATCATAATTTCACGGCTGCTATGCCCAAGATGGGCTTTAATTAAAAAAAAGTATTTAATTATTTATTTGTCTTTCACTACTTATTTATAAACATCTGGGGAATTTTAGTATTATGTTTGTAAGAATTCTGCTAGACTTTTGATGTTGAAATGGGAGCTTTTGGTTGCTATTGAGGCTTCAGAATTTATTAACAAATTAATCTGTAAGGGAAATTTGTTTAACAGAGTAAAACATTATGTTTCTAATGCCTTTGCATTTCAGATGGTGATGGTTTAAATTATGACACCAGCCCTGTGCCTTAGGGCTTTCAATTCTGTAACTTTTTTCAGATGCATCAACTAAGCATTGCCTAATTTGTTATGAAATTGAAAGAAAAGTTGTTCAATAATTCTTACTAAGTTGTGCTGCTAACATCTGTTTCCAATAAAATACTGGTAATATGATAAGAATTGAAAGAATTGTGTGATTGCTAGTTTCAAATAACCATTCCAATGATGGTCAACCAAAGATGGCTTTTCTTTCACTGAGAGTCATTTGTATGTATGGGGTGTTGAGTCCAAACAGCAGAGAAAGCTAATGCTGGTGGGATGATGTGCAAAGGTAAGGTGTGTTGGTTTTGGATGCTGTTCTTTACAGAACCTCTGGCAAATTTAGGAGTTAATTGATATGTTTGCTCTTCTTAAATTTATCATTCAGTGTATTTAAATTTACCTAAGGAAATTGAGTATTCTCTAAAAAAATGAAGATGATTACTTGTTACAGACAGTTTAAATATGTATGGCTTTTTAATTTTTAATCAGTGTTTTTAATACATTAACAGTGGTTCTCAAACAAAAAGAAGAAAAATTGTGTCATCTGACAGGTAAAGGGATCTGTTCTAGAAGTGGAAGGTTTCAAATGGCCCTATTTAGAGCCAGAGTAATGATTGGCTGGTCCCCTACCATAAGTTAAAGCCAAATTTTGAAACTTAGTCTGAGTTGTTAAGGTCATGCGAGATGTGCTCAGAAGCGTTGGGGGTTTTTTTTCCCCAATTTCTACATGAATTTTCATTTCTTCCACCTCCTTTTGTATCCCTGGTGCTTTGGCTAGGCAAAGGGGAGCTCTCCAGCATGCAAGCAGAGAAGAGGTAAGTAAAGTCTCAGGAGTGAAGCTTGGCAAACTCTTCTTGAGAGATTGAAGTTCTATTTCACACAGAAGATGAGAACCCAGCCATGGTGATCCCTTCACCAGGGGAACCTACTTTCAGATTTTTCAGTAGTATTAATTTCACCTGTATTTTGTTGTCTCTGCACATCAGCTTCTTAAAGAGGAAAAACAGTAACTAAAAGTTCAGGGTGTGCATGTGAGTAGTTAATGGGATGTAACTGATATATTTTAAGAATTCACCATTCCTTAACTGCTGTACTTTGTGCTCATGTATCCTAGAGTTATTCTTTATCTTCAATACAAACAGTCTTGCTAGGGAGATACAGGCAAATCTTGTTCAGAGGCAGAGCAATAAATTTTAAAAATTTGCATCTAGAAGATGGTGAGGAGCCTCAGTATTTTCAGACAAAAATGAACATTGTATTCTTTGTATTTTTTTCCCGTGGTTATGCGCTGCTTCCAGACATGTGGAAACCGGCCTCCACTGACTGAAGGTGAAGAAAACAACAAATTTTTATGGTTACTGTGTTTTTTAAAATGTGTGTATCTATGGAGTTGGTTCTTTGAGAGGAATATATTTGAGTATATAAAATCCATAAACATATCTCAATACCTATAAACAAAAAACTTGGGTTTTTTTATATGGAGGGATATATATTTATGGATTTATCTCTCAAAGAACTACATATAGATACACAGGCACACACACACAGAGGAGTTCTGTGATTCTATGTATTTGCAAATAGTGCATCCCTGTTACAAGTGGATGTTTTCAGTCAGGCAAAAAATGAGTATTTGTTTAATTATTTTCTAGTTTCCATGTTTAATAACATTTGGAAGGCATTGTTTGTTCAGTAACTTGCGCAATGTCTTCTTGGTAATCATACAAGTGCAAATTGCTGGTTTCTGTATAGCCCTTCACAAAATATTTATGCCTAAGAGCTCCAGTGAACTTAAATCTTCATCTGATACTAAACCGAGACACTCTCAGTTTTACTGCCAAGAAAGGATGGCCAAGTAATGCTTAACTACTGTGTACAAAATGAGTCTTCTGCATTTTCAACATCAACTGGATGTCAGATATGTCATTTGGAGTGGAATTAGGCAGAGCATCTGGTAAATCATCCTGTATTTATCTGTACTGCTGGGCAGATTCACATGAAAACTTTCAGTCATTGGCTATTTTTTAATGAAAAACGTAATTACAGGCATTGAATCTCTGAAGGAATTTATCCTGAATTTATCCTATATAAAACTTTCGCTGCTGTTTTTAAGATCAACTTTCTAGTTTAATGTGTGCTTGAATTTCAGTTCAAGTAATTAACTTTTCCCTTTACATGGTTGCCTTCTAAGTCACCACCTGTGTCAGTCTAACATAGACATTACAGCCCGGCAGTCTGTAACAGGTGTGCTCATACTCCCTCTCTGTTTTTCTGTGTAGAGGAAAGATGGAACAACCTCACATCTCCCTTTCCTTTTGTATGTCAGCTGATTTAGGATTGACTGTGGGGTTGGCTACTGCTTGAAATAAAGACTTGTTTAAAATAAGTGAGTAATTTCTTCAAGTGAGTGCTCTTTATCCTGATTGGATAGCTTGCCTAATCATCTTTATGCCATTCCTAGTTATGTTTTTAGGTTTCCTTTAACTTATGAAGGCTGATTTCCTTCTTCGGTGGGCATATCCATTTATGGACAAAGAAGATAATTCACTAGACATGGGACTTGTTGGTCTTGGTTATGCAGTGACTGGGGCTCTGCCCTTTGGAGTGTGCTGTGCTGCTTTCGAGTCATTGTTTCAGAGCATCACCCCACATAGTTCCATGTAAGTAGCCAAGGGAAACTGCAGGAGGAATGATTGAGATACTCTGCACTTTCTGGTGTTGCTGTCTGTTCTAGGGAAACCTTTGCTTTATGACTTGCATTTGGTGCTTTCTGGTTGAGTGCTGTGTCTTCAGGCAGCATGCCCAGCCTTTCTCTACCTGAAGTTTGAGCTAATAGTCTTCAGCAGCTTTCCAGCTCTTGCTGTCTTCCAAATCAGTTGCTCTCATTTCTGATTTGAAATAGGTTTGAGTGTGCTGTGCGGTCTGGTGTTCAGCTAAATATGTAGGGTTGCAGAGAGAAGACATAAGCTCTAAATGCAGCAATAGAAGAAAGAGTGTTCCTGAAATACATGGCACTCTTAATGCAAATTTGCATGGTGGCCCAGTTTTATGTTAGCATATTGCTTCGGCCTGCATGAGTGGACTGTATGTCTGGAATTTGCATCCACACTGTACTAGCTCATGGCTGACTTTGAGAATCTGTCTGAGACTCCAGTTGCCTTGTATAGCTTCAGTCTTTGTCCTGTTCTAACACAGTGATGACATCTACCTCTCATCATTCACGTCAGAAACTTCAGGCATAAGAGCTCCTCTGTGGCCTGAGGACGCTGTATGTACATGTGACCAAGAGGAGTGATACTGTAAGAGGGGTTGCGTTTTCCCAGGTGAGGTTCAGTCTCCTGAGAAAGGAAGAAGTCAAGCGAAGTTCCAGTCCCTGTGAAGCTCTTTGTTCCTTAAGCTCAATAGTGTAATATTTGTCAGGAATAGTTTCTGATGCTTCTCAGGAAAACAAGGGTCTGGAACAATGCTTCAAAACTTATCTTTTGAGATAGGGGACTTCCAAAGGAGGTCTTTTTGCCTTGGAAATTCGCAGGAAATAATGGTTCTTGCTATTTCACGTCAAGCCTTTTCTTTAGGATTTTTATCACTTGTGTTACTTCTCCATTTATTGGCTTCCATGAGGAACTTTTAATTCAGTCCTGCTGTATTTGAGTGCTGGGAACCCTGTTCAGCTAGGAAGTGTTCTAAAGCATACTTGAGGTATTCAGAAACTGTCTGGACATAGTCCTGGACATCTGCCTCCGAGTGGTCCTGCTTGGTTGGGAGAATTGAACAAGATGACCTCCAGAGGTCCCTTCCAATATCAACCATTCTATGACTGTGGTGTCCCTCAAATTCTTGAATCTGTAGTAATTTCCTTCAACCTGCACCTTTTAATAGAGTCTTCCTTCTTATTTCTTATTGAAGAGGAATGGAGGAGTTTGATTAACTTTGTGACTCTGTGCAGACTTTTATAGGGATTAGGTTATTATTTTCTTGTGCTGGGAATCTAACCAGCTGATACTTTTTTTCAAATTGCATGTGTTTCTCAGCTAACATAGATGGCATTCATGCTTTATTTTTCTACTTCCTTAAGAATATTTCTTGCCTCTACTGTCTCTGCTATAAGAGAGCTTTCTAGATACTCTTATCTCAGGCTGGATAGAGGAATTTCTGTGAAGCTGCTCCGGTGGAATGAATACATACAATACAGAGCAAGAGAGAGAGATGCAAATTCTTCACCGTTTTCAAAGTATACCTTTCTCAGATGTGCAAAGCCTTCACTTGGTAGTTCCATACATGTGTTGTAAAGTATCCTGCTATTCAAAGGCTGTTCAAGCAAGATGAGTCTTGAAGATGCTTTTTGGGATGCTTTTCATGTGAGCTATGCAGTTTACTCAGTGGATAGTTATCATACTGCTTGAGGAGCCAGGAGTATGATTGCTAACATATCATTTGAGGAGAGAGGAAAGGCCATTTACATGTAACTGTATATGGCTGCCGTGTCTTGAAGAAGCTTTGCATTCAGAAATCCTTTCCCCTGTCTGCCCTGAGGTATTTTTGTATAAACTGGGGACAAGCTGCTAGGAATTAAGGGTATGATATGGCCCATTTATATGATATCAGCGATTCTAGTCACTGCTTCAACTGTTGCTATATTGTTTGCATACTTGAGTGATTGCAACAGCCATATTGCTAAACTGTAATTTTTTTCAGCAATATAGACTATAAATTTTTGTTCCGTAAGCTTTTTGTGAAGGAATGTTATTTCTATGTGTACCTATGGTAACAGGGCTTTGCTTTCACTTGTTTTTTTCTCTGCAGTGTCAGTCATTGTACAGAAGCTATGATACATGCCTTTGAATGGGACAAAGTGCAGTAGGTTAAACCAGACCCTAACAAACATGTAGAAAATATGATTAGTAAGTGTTTGGACAGGGCAGTAAAACATAGACCACAGACCCAACCCCAACACTTACAGAATTTTTAAAAATATTCCAGGTTAAATAATGTGAGAGTCTTGATAGATGCTTGCTATTTTTTTCATCTTTTCTCTTCAGGTTTGTTTATAACTTGGTTTAAGCAAAGGAAAATAGATGCAAGGACAGTTCACATTGTTGTGGATCTTTTCTCTCGGTGTCTGTATATCTTTCTGGCCTCCAAAATATCTTAAACTATGAATTTTTTTCTTAATTGTGAAGAATTTTTCTCTTCTGTGTCCTTGATATCCTGTAGAGTGATACCATGTACATACAACTAGGCAGTTTATCAGCATGACTTCCTGCAGAGTGTGCAATTCCTGTAGAGTGTGCAGTATTTTGAAGAGGACCAAGTCTAGTGGATGTCTAATTAGCATTGGGTGCTATTAGTGTAATGCATTTTAATTAATGTGTGTTGTGCTATGCTTCTGTTTCCTCTATTGGGTGAAATTTGTTGAAAGTGTAGCAGATCATATTGGGTGGAATTAGAGATGGATACAAAACCTCGAGATGATACAAATAATAACTAACTTGTATAATTCAGTGTTATTCTGTATTCAGTTACAGAATAAATAATGAGGCTACTACTTTATAGTATGCATTACATTTTGTTTTAGCAATTGATAGTAGTGCTTGAGAGGTGGGTAACTTCTGGGGAAAAAAAAGATGCCAAGTCCAGACAGACACGATTAGAAAGAATATCATTGACAGATTTGCAGTCAGGTGCACTAAGTCTAAACTGATGTTTTATTTGATAGCATAGATCTTAATTACTATTTTATAGCTAGTGTTTTTGTCAAAAGAGAATCAGCCCTTGATCACAACTAAGGCATTAAGAAAGACATATTGTTTATTTCTTTCTTGGAGGTAAGCTTGAGGGTTTTCCTATTCCTCTGGAACTAGTTTCTCTGCATTATCAGTAAGGGTTATTGTATGGCTAATTACATGGCAGTTCAGGTTGATTTGAGAATACAAATGTTATTGCAGAAATAGAAGAGGCTTATTTTTAGTGCTCATTAAATCTAGGGTGCTATGTTTTTATTTTTTTACTGTGGAATGTTCAAATGAGCAGGCTTGAAAAGGTTAGTTAGCCACTGGGGATATTAAAAATAAAGTGGAAACTAAATTGTTCGTACTACTTAGAGTATTAAAAATGTATATTTTCAAACTAAGTAGAGAAAGAGGGAACAACAAAAACTTTGGTGAAACTGTTCATATCTATCACCTCAGGGTGGAAAGAGGTGACTTTTAAATTAGTACATTTCAATCTGAGAAATCTAGAAGGCATGCAGAAAAAAAATGGTAGTTTTTAGCTTCAGTTCTGTGTTTGATGTTAGTCAAAATGTAATTCAAGCAATTGTGTTCTGTAGCCACTGTATGACCTACCCAGAGGCAATCAGCCCCCGCCTTTAAAAAAAAAAAAAGCCAATTGGCCTGTGTTTAGCTTACTAAATGTCATCTGGATTCAGTAAAATGCAAGTGACCTGCATTGAATTAGTATAATTGTAATACAAACAGAACATCTCATAGTTTTGGTCTTATACAGGAAAAGAGAAAGTTGGAGAGATTTTTCAGTTTGATAAATAAAACTGAAGATACAGAGTTAACTTTGGCTCACAGTTAATTTTACTTTTTACTCTCTCTTAAAAAAAGTACATGGCATCTGAATTTTGTGTGTACATTTTTTCTTTGGAATATTTTCTGGTTTTGGAAGAATCTTCCTGAGGATGTATGTCTTATCAATTTTTAAATCATGAGCAGTTGTTACCAATTCCAGTTTCCTCAGACACAATGCCATTTCAGAGATTTTTTTTTTTAAATTGATTTACCTAGCCTGTCCAGAATTTGGTATATTGCTTTATTGCTGTCACTTGGTAGGCTTGCTTTTGAATTCCATGATGTAATTCATATTTTTTACACCCTGTTCCAGAGAGCAGTGCTTACGCCTACTTAGATAACACAGTGCCTTGAAGAACTGAAGTGTCAGTTCAGGCAGTATATTTGAATTTTAACTCTGACTATGGTCTTATAGTTGTATTATTCAGTTTGGATTAAAAGGAGTGTTAGTTTTTTAAAACATAAGATTAGTGTCATTGTGTAAGTAATGCTATGCCTTGGCTGTACTTCTCTTTTAATTTGGACACTCAAATGTCCGGACTTCACTTTGTAGTGCCTCCCACTGCATCATGGCCTATGGAATAGGAAAAACAGTTTTACTGTAGCAACTACATTTCCATATAGGAAAGGATGTGGCTATTACAGTAATCTAGCAATGAAATTTAAGGGTCTACAATATAAATTACATTTATTTGAAACTACTAGAAAGAATACTGTAAACACTAGCAAGGCAAGGACAGTAGCTCTGTTTTTCCTATGTACCTGGTAGCTGGGAAAGCAACAGTGTTGAGTCTTGGATTCTCTCACTACCTTGAGAGTCAGTGAAGCAGAAACAGGAGAGGTTTTCATTCTTTGCTGGAAGGCAGACAGTGCTTTAATATGTAAGAACTCAGTTAGTCTTTCATAGACTACAAAATGTGTAATTAACTAGTTGTTTTCCTGATATCAATGGGATGTTGGCATTTAATATCCGGAATTTTGTCATCTGATGGTTTAATTTTAGTTCTTAGTTTGCACACTGCAAGTGAATGGGTCGTTTTTCTTTGTGCTGGTGGTCGGCTTTTGCTGTCATCTGTTCATCTGCTGCCATTCTAAAATGAGAAGTAGGAAGCAGCAAACACTGTTGAAAGGCATTGTTCCTTTGTGTTTCATGTTTCTTGTGTTAAACGTGGTCATTTGGTTTCCGTACCTAGGCTGACCAAACATGATAATCCTCTTTTTTTCTTTTTAAACTTAATTTTTAAAATTAATTTTATATGAGCACAGGGCAAATGGAGAAGTGGTGGAAAAGATCTTCAAAACACATGCCCAAATTTTGATAATGAAATTCTGAAATGGTGTTTGTCTATTTTTTTTTGTAGAATAAAATGACAAGTTCTGGAACTTCTCGAGTAGTTTATTGGCAACTTTCCTACAATTTAACCTGTATATTCCTTGTTAAAATTTAAACTCATTAGCTCCTCTTTGGTTCTTTATAGACTTTGTCCCTCTTTCAAGTGGCATTTAACATGCTGGGGACTGTTACCATATCTGTCACTATAGTTACCTCCTCTTTAGGCTGAGCAATCCTAATTCATTCAATCTTTTCGTGCAGAATGTGTTTTTTTAATATCTACGCATTGTGGTTACTCTGTTTCGAGCCATCTTCAGTTGGTTCAGGGCCGTGAAAGTTTAATGCCTGAAACTGAACAAAAACCTGCTGCTGGAGGTCTAACATACCCCAAATAAAGGAGAACTGCCACATGTTTCTTGAATGCCTTCTTTCATTACTGCTGTCTGTGGTTATGTCCAGTGAGTTTACTGCAGCGTTTTCTCACAAATATAAGTTACTCACTCCTTGATTCTTCTACTAGTAAATATAATTGCAAATGCAGTTTTTCCACTTCATGTCTCATTAAATGTTAGTATGTTTCTGGATGTAATCATTGCCTTGTTTTCTCAGAAACTGCAGAAAATACTGTGGGAAGAAGAGAAAATAATCTTTAATTAAAGTAAGCTCTAATACTGGAGTTTTCTTGGTGGGAAAGTAAGTTTCCTATTCTGGGTTAAAAACTTGGAACCTTCGAGGCATTATGCCTGTGAATTTTCAAGATAATACTGAATCAGGAGTAAAACAAACTATGGTGAAAGAAGACTAAATTAATCACAAGAGTATTCCCTGGATTCTGTCATACAGCATGCGCTTTCTGAACCATTTCCTTGTTCTGTAACTGATAAGAAAATAGTTCAGTGCTGCAAAAAGAAAAAGTTGTTCAGTTTGAAGTTCATGTTCTTGATCTCATGTGAAGGGACTGATAGCACAGTGATTATGTGATTACAGGATGCTTCTGTCTGAGAGGTACCAACAGTCACGAAGACCTCTTCTCTTTTGATTCCTGGCCACCTGTGTGTTGCCTAGCTCTTGAGCAAGGGTCTATCATAATGTATAATTTAGTCAGAGAGACTCTTAAGTGTTGAAGTTCTCTGGGGGTTTGAATAGAATTGGCCAGTGACCCAAAGTGCTGCCATCTCTCTGTTATGGTCATTTCCTCACAAAGAGGAGGTGTTGCTCATCACTATCAAAAGGAAATTTTCTCCTATACAACAGTGTTTAAAAACACTTGTTTTTCTAAGTCCATATCAAGTAAAAATTCACTTAGAAGTTTAAACCACTGCAACAGATAGTTCTTTTAGTCTAAAGATAGTTTAATATTTATTTTTTCCTGTCTCAACCCCCTTCCTCGCAAATACTTCCTCCCCTCAAAAAAAACCCCGAAACTTCACCTACATACACATACATGCAGTGCACCCTTCTTTCTCTTCCAGATGAATGAATCTTGCTCACCCAGTGCTGAAATTGAGGATGCTTTTCAGAATAAGAATGATTAAGTAAATTTTAGCTCATTTAGGTTTTCCTATTGGTGAATTAAATTATTAGAAAAACTCTTCTGTATGGTGTCTGAATGCTGCAGTTCCTTTCAGCTGTTAGAAACTTTTGGTTTTTTGTAAGACCTGCTGACTTTCACTGTCTTGTTTTCCAGTAGTGCTTGGATTTTTTTAAGTCATCGCCATTTTTAATTTTTTTTTTTTGTCCAAGAACACTAAAAATGTGTAGACTTGTAATTATTGTGGATGTGAACTTTCAGTATAACCTTTCAATAAAATGTTAAATACTTACACTTTTTGTACCTATAAGGGGTTATTTGCAATTAGGTGTTTTCCTCTGAAAACTCCTGTATATGTCAATTAAAATTCAAAACTGTTATCTGACTGGGTAGTTTGAGCACAAGATCTTGAGCAGCTTGAAATTATTTTTGTTTTCTCTGAATGCCTTTCCTTGAAAATTTTCACTTATCTGAAACACTTGCCCCCCCCACACTTCAAAAAAACTCTCAAGGAAACAACAAAAAACCCCAGTGAAGCAAAAGAAGGGCTAAAAAACCTTCATGAGATTGCAGATTTTTCCATGCTTTATTTTTCGTTTGTACAGACTTTGAAAAGGCATTTGTTGCCCTCCTTTCAAGGCTTGTGATGTAAGTTGAAGGAGGGAAGAATTTTGAGGAGCAGGTTGCTGACCGTGTCTTCTGTTGAAACATCACTGACATCAATGGCTTGCACCTTGCAGATGAAATGGGAACTTGAAGATTACATCCCTAAACTAAAGGGACAATGTTCAGTTGAATGGCAGAATTCTGGAACATGTGTTGAAGAGCTAAGCTCAGGAAATCAAAATAGCCCTACTGAATTGGATAGAGAAACTCAAACTGTTTCATTTTAAAGTATAAGATGGAAAGTTGGGGCAAGATAATAGTAAAAAACTACAGGCAAAAGTAATGAAGAGTTCCCCAAATAAAAGGGAATTATTTCAATATGTTAGAAGAAAACCAGGAGAAATGTTGATACATCTACTGGGCTTGAAGGGAGGGGGAGAAGAGGCGGTCAGTGCAGATAAACAAAGTTCTTTCTTTGCATACAACTCCATGAAGTCATTTGTTGAGCAGCTTTCGAATGTCTTAGGATAGTACAAGTGATGGGTTATAAGAGGTCAAGAAACTTTGAAAAATGAAAAAAAGACATGGATAAACTCGTAAATTAATTAACTGGAAGTAAGGCAGCATGCTGAGGTGATAGATCTGGCGGAAGATTGGTGGTAATAAATATTTTTGTTACTCACCTGACAAAATGATTTGATAATGAACAGACATATATGCAGATGGCATCAGCCTTTTAGCTGAGTTAGCAGGGGGAACTTACTCTTTGTTTTGATAATTGCATAGCAGCCAGTAAAATAAATTCTGTCCTTTAAATATACCAGTGGAGGATATGGTAGAAGTTTAAAGTTAGGAAATGTGATGGGATTTAAAATTCAGTTTTCTAAGTAAGCGTGTTTAAAACCAGTTATGAAAAACCCCAAACTGAATGAACTTGTGGCCTGAGAACCCTAACTTCTTCGAGCTGTTGTCACATAACAATCTGTAATATTCTTTTGAAATGTAAAACAATTTTTTAGAATCAAAGAATATGTCAATTTAGAAGGGACCCATGGCGTTCGTTAGTCCAATTTCCACCTTAGTAGGAAGAGTAAATTCAGAGGTGAATCTCGAGGCACCGTTCTGTTGCGTGACGGTGCTAACAAGGCAAGGCTTGATTCTTTTCAATAGATTTGCAATTGCACTTACTGTTGCAAAATGTTTGAGATCGGTATCTTTACATTCTTGACGTGTTGTAATGCTGTCAGAATGTTACGAGCTTACTAGCAATAATAAATATACAGGTCAATGTAAATAGCTTATCTTTCAGTAACCCATCTTTGCTGTTAATCATGAGAATAGTCTTTCCATTATGTATCTTTTCTCTGCGTTTATTACTTTATTACTTTACATCTTAAAATGAATCATACTTTGATTTGATCATCAAAGGTCATTATTCCAGAGGGAATCTTATGACAGTGAATGGCTGTTAAGCCACTGGTAAGAGTTGTGGTTTGTTTTATTTAGTTTGGATTTTTTTCCCTACGGTGTTTTATTTTTCAAGTGCTCTTAGTGTTAATATATGTAATTTTGTAACAAAGTAATTTAAATGTAATTTTTGCCTTGTGTAGTATTGTGTACATGGTTTAATCAGTGGCCATTACTAAAATCTATAAAGTGAGCACAGTAGAATTGCACGTTAAATGTCACACATATTTCCCCTCATTAGGATTAAAAATTTCATGTCAGGTATTGTTTGTCCAGAACTTCTCTGAACTAAAGCTTCACTTATCCCTTCCTGCATTTAATCCTGTGTTGATAATTCTAGTAAGAATCAACTTGGATCAGGTGTGTGATAGATGTCTGATGGAACCAGATGTGTTTGTAGTTCTGCACAAAAGGTGTGAGTACTCTAGATGATCTTCATCAACGTCTGTGTTTGCAGATGGGAGGAGGAAGCAGTGATTTTTAGGGTGCTTCTAACAAATAAATCTTATATCTACTATGAAGCACATTATGAACTGACTTTTTTGACTTTAAACACATGAGGTGTTGTTCAGTAACTTTATTTTTCACTGTTTGTGTTGCAGTGTTGTAGTTCTGAATTAATAAAAACAAAACAAACAAAAAGCCCCTCAAAAAATGACACCAAGAAAACATGCTCAACAAAGTAAATCCAGCGTAGAACCTGCTAGTATTTTACCCTTCTCCGTGCTGGTGTTTAATTTTTAGGCTGATGAATTGTGTAACTGAATAATTAATGGTGTTTTAGTAGTCTTCTTAAAGGCTATTCAGGAAAGGAGGGAGGTTCTATGACATGTATCACAAAGAAGAGGAAAAATGTGCCTTTCAGGTGATTCTTTGTTTCCAAAGTTATTAAAATTTTACAGTGCTCAATATTTATTAACTCTGCCAGCCTTAGATAGGTTTCTGTACTCTGAAATGTGATACTGAGTTTAAACGTGTTTCAGTATTTGTTTCCTACAGTAGATTGCTAAACTAAGTAGTATAATTGGGGTTACAAAAATGATGAAGTCAAAAACTGATGCCATGTATCCTTACCCTGTTTATAAAAAAGATTTTTATCTATAGATTCTAGCAATGGAGCTTCAAAGCATGAAAATTATAAGATCACCACAATTTAGAAGTCTTTACTGTCCTCTTCCGTAGCATTTAGGATACTGGGTAGATTTTCTGCTTTTTATTACAAGTAACTTACTTCAGCTAAGTAATAGAGATAAGTTATTCAAGGAGCTAAAAACCAGAAGACACAGTACCTCTATGAAATTGCTGTTGATCACTTAATGTGTTCGTGGGCTGTGTGAAATACAGATATATTACCCTGACTGACAAGAAGAATGAGCTGCAAGGATTTTCCGATTAGGAATTTCCATGTGTGGTATATGAGCATCTCATTTTTCTTTTGGCGTTTCCTAATTCATCATCATCACCATAATTACATTTTCACGCCGATAAATTGTCCGTAAAAGAACCTTCATGGAAAACCCCCCCCTGTTTTCAGCCTGGACCTAATTTAAAATACTAGGCCCTTTAAGAATAATAAAAAGAAAATCCTGGGCTGACTTGTGCAGTTCTGCTCTCATTTAAGACCTGGTTCTCAGTCTGGTATTCAGCTTAGTTGTAACTGCTGGTGATTGAGCAGGGAAGTGCTAGCAGGCAACAGGTATGGTAGAAACAATTCTGTGTGTTGGATTGTCCAGTGCCCAATTCAGAGGTGGCCTCAAAAGCTGCTCTGGATGATTTTATCTTCCCCCCATCTTTTGTCATACATATATTAGAATCTGCCTTGGATTCTGGTTTCACTGCAAGGTGAAGGATTTGCCTCAGACCAATGTGTGGAAGATGATTCAAAATAGGATTGGGTTCAGAGGGGGAAGGGCCAGTTCAGGACAAATTTGGAATGAGCTCTATATTATAGGCAGGTGAAGAGAAGCACAGATTAAGCTGATCCTTCTTGCAGCTTTAGAGATTTCTTTCTTCTTTGATCAAATGGTTAAAACTGAAGACTGAGTCATACAATCTAACTCTTTGGTTGTATATTTGATGTGTTACTTGTGTAAGATTTGTCAGTTTGTCTCAGAAATGTAAGGAAATATGGAAGGTGATGTTGATAGTGGGAGAGAGAAAAGAATTAGCTCCAGTTCTTTTATAAGTGTGTCAGAGCCTGGCCTCTCTGAACAATTTTTCCTAACATTTCCTGCTGTTGGAACTGCCAGTTCAGCCCATATAATTGGGTGGATAGTAGCTTATATTTGGTGTTTATTTTAAGCAACGTTTGCCTAACACTGGCTGTATGACCACTGTCCTCAGCCCCACTGTGAGAGCTACATAAAACAAATAACTGTGGGAAACTTCTGAGAAAATTACAAGTGGAGTGGAGGCAAAAGAATTCTACAGGTAATAGTTTGGGAAAGCACAGGGACTGGAGAAATCTAAGGTAAGATGAAAGAAGCATGAAAAAACCCAAGTATTTCCTGCTTCTATTGGCACCTAGAGTGATTCAAATAGCTTAGTTTTGTTTTAAAATAATATATAGTTATTTTAGGATAGAAATGACCTTTTTGACAAGAAGTGGAAGCAAAAATGAAGAATAAGTTCCTGTCAGATAAGTGTTTTGTTTTTAGTCCTGGAGATTTGGGACTAGCTTTATAATTCTCTGGTGATTGCTTTGCAAGCCTCTTGGAAGGAAACAAGTAGTTGAAAGCTAAATCATAGACTGTTTTTAAAGAGGAAAGGAGCTTAACTTTTCTGCAGAGAAATATTGAAGCCAAAATTAGGTCGTAGAGAGGGAAAATGGAATTGAAAACCAGAATTTTAGGCTGGTTAATAGAAAGAAGTGATGAGAGCTGGAGGGAGAGATACACCAGCAAGTGCATGGCATAATTACCAAGTTGGACTAAACATTTGGAATAAGTAGTTTCTATATGTTTTATTGTATTACAAAAATGCACCTAATTTTTCTTTTCAGCTAATACAGCTCGTGTGACATAGTAGGATTTTAAAAAGCCCACAGTTTATGCATACATAAATATACATATTTCTGAAGTAGGTATTTTCAACAAATGTACAAAGCATAAGTGTGGATTTAGGACTCTAACACTTGAGTATCTCCTTTGGTGGCTTTTGTTGCCTGGCATAAAAGAATGATTCTTGAATTCCCTCTGTCATTCACAAAGGACAATGAGAAGAAAAAGAAGTCAGTTCTTTGCTGTGGTTCTTAACTGCTGTGCATTTGATGAACGTAATTGGCCAAGGCAAACATTTTTCCTAGAACTGTGGAGCTGCGTAGGACTCTCTAACTTATCTTTGCTTACCTGTGGGGAGAGAGGTCAATGTTTATGATCAAACAGGAGGTACCTGTTTTGACACCACATAAACAGAAGTTGGTAGTCTTCTTTTACAGCTGTTTTTTCAATAGCTACTGCAGAACTAGCTGTTAAGAGTAGCTAAAGATAAGATCAAAAGTCATCAGTTCAAAGTTCAGAAGACATCATTAATTTCAAGGACAGAAACAGCTGAATTTGTTAGCCACTGCTCTTTTGCCAGAAGCACTTCACTAGTACTGACAATTAATCTTGCATCACAAGTGAAGTAGATAAGGCCAGTTACTGAGTGCCACGTTTCCTATCTGAGTCCATATACTTGTATGGCGTGGCTGCCCACTGAAAATATAAAGCTGCCGTTGCAGCATACATTTTCATTAAACAAAATGGCAAGTTTGTAAACGTTTAAGTATTTGAATTCAAGCAACTATTCAGTACTGAATTAATTTTTCATTAAAATGTTGGTAAACAGTTTTTACATAATTTTGCATGGATTCCACTTTCCTTCAGAATATAAGAATAATTTTCTAATGAGGGTTTGAATGAGTTCAACCAACTTTCAAGGCCAGTCAGATTTCTTTAGAAGCTATGGATAAAATCTCGTTAAGTTCTCTCTGCCTTCTGCCTATGTTTCAGACACAGGCTGAAACTTCTAGTGCTTCTAATATGTTAAAAGTGTGCAGAATCAGTTTTTCTCCCTTTTCTGAGTTTATATTTCTGCCTATGCTTGTAGAAAAACAAATTAAGAACTTTTACTCTCTGTGACTTTGGAAAATGTGGTTGAATTGAACCTGGGTTTAGAAGAAAATAATAGCCTGTTGTTCTTGTCAATAGACCTAGTTCTGAATAGTGTGTTGATATCATGTGTAAGTCTTAAGCGATGATATTGGATGCATTTATTACATACAAAAGTTCAAAAATTTTCATTATTTTGCAGTGGTCTGTCAGAGTTGTATGGCTTTTTTCCCCCTGCTACAAGTGTGTATTTTTAATTAGAGAAAAACCTGGAAATAATCATATAAAAAATGGCATAATATATATAGTCTTAAGTAGGACAAACTTTTTTTAATATAAGATGACTATTTTTCCCAGTTGAAAAATCTGTCTGCATATGGTTCTCAACAGAAGAAATTTCTGTTGTATAGGTAAAACGGTGCATTTTCAATTTCATGTAAGTTCTCAGTACTGTAAGATTAGTTACTTGATTGTTTTATTTATGTAGTCTTTTAGTGTTATCTTAGAGCTTTTAGCATATGTGTCTAAATCTTACTTGGACAAGCAAGTTTTAAAGCTCCATCTGATGAATTATGAGTGCAAAAGGAAATAGCAATCCTCCCAAATTTCCTAAGCAATTCTCAAATAAAACTAAATTTACTAAAGAGAAGATGAGCTTGGCTGTTCACAGCAACTTTATATGTGTGTTTAAACAAGCAGTGCTGTCATTTCTACTAAGAGTTTCTGAAAGAATATCATCATCTCTTCACATTGATGAACAGTGATAGATAAAATAAGAAGTCTTGTGCTCAATGCAGTACAGTTTAAATAGAGAAAATCTAATGGGAAGTAGCTACATTAGTAGCAGATGGATTTACTTCCTGAATCTTGATCTGAGGAGAAATCCTTGCATGCTTAAAATTTGTTTTCCAGATTCTTAGCCTGATAAGAAAGGTGGATAAAGCAATTTCTTTTTTTTAAACTTGGCTTCAGCTGCTGTGGTGATGTGTTTTGTTTAGACTTGCTATTGTTTGATTTTTATCTAGGCTATTTTTATGATTCCTACAAATCCCCCTCCAACCTTCCGGAAGCCAGAGCTCTGGTCTGATGAATTCACAGATTTTGTGAAGAAATGCTTAGTGAAAAATCCTGAGCAAAGAGCTACAGCAACCCAGCTGCTACAGGTCAGTATTTCAGTTAATGAGGAAAAACGCATTTTATATTTGTGGGTTTTTTCCCCCTCAAACCCAAAATGTTGTGAAAATTTGTAAGGGAAAATCTTATTTTAACTATTATTATGCCTTATTTCTTTTTCACTTTGTGGTCTTTTCTCTGTCAGCTCCTGTATCTCTGCCCCTATTTTATTTCTTTTCTTGCTGCTTGTAAAAACTTATTGCTCTTTAAATAGTTTAGGGCTGGTTCTTGCTATTAAAATTGGATCCTTGCTTTGTGCTTAGAGGCCCTCAATAGATCTCAGGATTTAGACAAGTGTTCAGTAAAAGAACTGAGGCCAGGTTACCCCTCGGTGTGGACCACGCGTGGAGTGTATTCAGTCATTCCTTCTGGTCGTGTCAGATGAAGCAGGCAGTGGCTGTCTGTCCTAGAAAGGTCTGATGCAGATGGATAGTAGAATGAGGTTGTTCTTGGGCTGAGTTCAACCAAGTGGGCACTTTTATATGTGAGCCACAGTTGGCAGTGTGGACCTTTGGAACAAGGCACGGTATGCCAGGCTCTCGCTTCCTGTACGACTCTCCTAGATTTATTCTGTGTTGAGCTAGCAATAACGGCTGTTAAATTTTAAGTTCCAGTAAACTCCACTACAGGGAGAACAAAAATTTTGCAAAGTAGTTTTTGATAATAGATTTGTCAAATTCATAGATCTTGCTAGGAATATTTAAATTTATACATTGCAAAACGCCAAAATGTAGACCACAAGATAAGTAAAAATTGAAAGTTATAAGTGTCTGTGTGATGTATGAACCAGTACTTGAGACCTCAAAGATTTGGAGTTTATATGGTTAGCTGAATATAGGCAGCTGGACAGAAGAGACTTGCATTAATGTGGGCAAGTAAGGAGGAACAACAAAAAAAAAAGCTTCAGTGTGCAGTTTCTTTCCATGTGCTTACTGACCAGAAAACCAAATACTGTGTTTGTTCATCAGGAGTCTCTGTTGCCTTTTTCCCCAGCTGGAATTTGGAGCATATGTGATGGAGCTGGAGGTGCTGTGAATATGTTTGAGTGGGAATGAAAGTACTGCTTGTGAGGAGAGGTCATGGAATGAAAAAGAGAGTAATTGAATTAATGTATCAAGAGAGAAGATAGATAATAGATGTAGGACATGAGGCTTCATCAATCCTGTTCCTCATGGAACAGTTTTAAAATATTTAATAATATTTTTCTGAGGCACTTAGGTACGTTTTACCTGAATTGTACTTGCATATAATGATGCAAAAATCAGATTTTTTTCTAACAGCAGGTGTTTATTAGGCAGCAAAATGTGCAAATGGTATCATCACACTGTCTTAAATGAAGAAGTGATGTTTTAAATGACCTTGAATTAAAAATTTAACTTCCTGCTAAAAGTAAGGTTGTTTTTTTTTTACTGGTTCCCCGTTTCAGCATCATAGATGAAGAAATATTTTATGATATTTTAAGTATAGGTTTGTTGAAGTAAGCAACCACAGTTGCTCTGGTTAGAGCCACTAATTTATGCTCTCAATTTGTTAAGATTAATTCAATTATGAAACTGAATATCTGAAAGAGTTTGGTTTTCTATGTCAGATCATCACCTCTCTATTTACTACTTACTGCCTATTTTCTTTGGAAAGTTGTATCCTCAATAATAAAACAGTTGTTAAGTGATTACATTTCCCAAGGCTTGTAGTTATTAAAAATAGTTAAAGTAAAATTTTAGTTATGAAGCAGCTGAAAGATACTGTATGTTGTGTTGGTGTAGATTTTGGTTATTGTGTAATGTACAATATTGTTTATCACTGAAATCTCTGGTATTGAATAGAACTTGTAATTAAATCTGAAGCATAACTGCTGTAATGATATTACATATTTTAATGATTTTTTTTTCCCTAGCATACATTTATTAAGAATGCTAAGCCAGTTTCAATTTTAAGGGACCTGATCACTGAAGCTATGGAGATAAAGGCAAAGCGACATGAGGAACAGCAAAGAGAGCTAGAAGAGGAGGAAGAAAATTCGGTGTGTACCCATTTTTCCTATAACCAACCACCTATACTTTACAGATAAGTTGCTGTTTTTCCCCTACTTCCTGTAGTCATGTTCAAATACTTTTTTAACCAGTTTTCTGTTTGGTTTTAAGCCTATGAATTCTGAGTATTGCACTCTTAATTATGAGTAATACTGTATAAGCCAGCTTTCAGCACTGTTCCGTGAGATGTCTTAGTAATAAGTTTTTCTAGGAAGTGGGAAAAGAAACCATGTCAACTTCAGCTATTCAGACTAACATTAAAACCCCCCAAATTTTTTAAGGTTCTACTTTCACAGGTGAACTTCTAGACAAGTGGTTTGATTTTTAGTTCAGGGCACTTTGCTTGGTGTTTGTTCGGGTTTTTTAGGTTAACTCTAATACACAGAATAGTTGGTGACAGCACTCAGTAAGTGGTGATTGCAGTGTGGTTTGAAGCAAGTAACGTGAACATGGCGATGGCACTTCATTCTTGAGATGATGTTGTCAGGATATGTTTGAGAGAAGCAGGTTGTCTTTTTATAAGTAGGTTGCATTTAGAATTGTTTGGCAGCATTAAGAATAAGTCTGTGTTCCTGACATTATTACTCTTCGCTATGTAGTTTATTTCAGGTTAGTCTTGTGCAGTGCAGCAGAATATGCTTCAAAGAAGTGTATTGCCACACGTAGAATGTGTACCAAGGTCATTCAGGAAGAGCACAGAGAGAAGATGGAGACTGGAATGTTACAGTTTTGAGCAAACAGAAAAGAGCAGTGCAGTAAATGCAGTTTGTCCTATAGCAAATTGTAGAATCCTTGTTACAGAGTGTTGTGTGATGATCTATATATAGGAATACTTTTCAAGCAGATTCTGTGCAATCTTTTGTATCTCCAACAATCAGTGTGGTTGGCTGCATTTCTAAGAGTATGTTCTAAGAATATTGATAGCTTGTTTTTAGAAAAGTGATTTACTCTGAATTGTATTTGCTTAGTCAGTATTAAACAGGCAGGGAAGGCTGCGATTATTTTTTTTACACTAGGAAATTTTCCTGTGTGTGACTTGACATGGAGAGTCGATTTTGTGACTTGACTTATTGAATAGTTGATTTCTGAAGAGACTGATTTATTACTGACATAAAAACCTGGTATCTTTACTAACTTGCTTTCATCTGTACTGTTGCCTGAACTGGAGATGTTAAATGCTTGAGCATTGTTGATGTCTTTTGCATTAACCCAAAATTAGGCATGATGTCTAATTACTTAGTCTGAGGTTCAGATCACATTGTCAGGAACAGTCTGTGCCAGCTAAGGATGTGGTGTACACCTCCCTCTTCCACTACTGTGTGGAAGGGTGTAACACAAGTTTGGTTCACCTCAACTGAGGCAGCAGTTAGCAGCTCCTCATGGTTCTTGCATGGGTACAGAAGTCAGAACATCACACTGCACTCCCCACTCTGCCACCCCGCACACTTCTTCCCTCCATGCTTCCCCCTATTTAGCGTTTAGTATAAGAGAACCTCAAATCCAGGATTGAGGCAGCAATCTGTTATTTGTGTTACCATTGTAGTAGCTGGGAATTCTGCCATGAGCTCTTGTGCAGTAAAGGAACAAGTTATAAGTAAAAAAGACAGCAAGAGTCTGCTTGTCATTAAGTATAGAAGATAAGTGCCTCAAATCTGAAACTAACAGGAGTATCTTTGGTTAACAGGGCTGAGAAAACAGAATCACAGAGTGGTTGAAGTTGGCAGGTACCTGCAGAGGTTGCCTTGTCCAACCCCCCTGCTTAAGCAGAGCCACTGAGTTTTGGCTGCCCAGGACTATATCCAGACAGCTTTGGAATATCTCCAAGGAAGGAAACACCACAACCTCCCTGTGTAGCTCGTGCCAATGCTCAGTCACTCTCATGGTACAAAAAAGTGTTTCCTGATGTTCACAGGAAACGTCCTGTGTTTCATTATATGCCCATTGCCTCTGCTCCTGTTGCTGGGCACCACTGAAAAGAGCCTGACTTCATCCTCTTTGCACCTTCCTTTCAGATATTTGCACACACTGGTGAGGTCCCCTGTGAACTTTGTCTTCTCAAGGTTGAGCAGTCCCAGCTCTCTGTCTCTCCTCATGGGAGAGGTGTTCCCTTGATGATCTTTGTGGCCCTTTGTTGAACTCTCTCTGGGATGTACATGTCTCTTGTACTGAGGAGCCCGGAAGTGGACCCAGCACTCCAGGTGTGGCATCAGCAGTGTGGAGTAGAAGGGAAGGATCACTCACCTCCCTGCACCTCCTGGCAGCTTTGTCTAATGCAGTCCCTAATTTGTCTAATTAGCCACCTTTTTTAAAAGGTTGGTTTGCTCTTAAAAATGAGTGCAGTTGTAGTATATGGAAATGCTAAATCTGTCATATTTTACTTACACTAATAGAATATTAGGGGCTGTAATGATATACCAGTGCATGAGTATCAACAAACCCAGAACCAGAAGTCAACCTCTGCTTGAAGAAATTGCTCTTCAATATAAGGCAGAAGGTCAGAGCAGTTGACAGCTCAACGTTTGCATACCTTGCTCAATTTTTTTTTTTTTATGTAGAGGAGTTCTAAAGGCCAGCCTTGCAGAGGGCTAGAGGCAGTCCTGCCTGTAGTAGCACAGGATGTGAGAAAAGAGTAGAGGTTTGAAAACTTCACGGGTGAGTAAGGGAAGAGGCAAATTTGAGGCAGAGCTGACTTCTCAGTACTGAACAGAATGACAGAATAGGAGAAAGCCATGAAAGTGGGCTTGTGAATGAGACTAGTCAGTTCAGAAAAGAAAGGTAGTAGAAAAACAGAAAGAAGAGCATGACTTCAGCACAGTGAAAGACAGAAGGGTAGAAATTGGAAAATGAAGCTTTGTCATATTCCCTTTAGTGAAGGGATCACTAGATGAGACTTTAACATGACAGAAAGAGAAGGATGGGAGAGTCTGGGTAAAAACTTCAGCAATATATTCTTTCAGAATGCTTTTATCATCCTTTGTCATATGATGTTGTGTGCTCCTTTTTATTTTTCGCTGCAGATGCTGACTTCCAGGCTGTAATTGATTAACTAATATTAATAAATAATACCAAATGATTTTTACAGGGGCTGTTAAGAGACATGCAAGAATATCTTGTAATGGACAAGAGGATGTCCAGGTGGTTTTGCTGTAATGTTTATATTGAAGAATTAAACATTTTCAAAAGTTTCTCATTATAAAAAGATCAAGTAAAAATGTAACTATAAAAAATAATTCTGTGTATTTTTTTATGCTATTGAGATTTTTTTTAGTTCCCTAAGTTTTCACATAGTTTTATGATTCAAGAAAATAATCTGTGGTAAGATTTGTAGTTAGGATGAAATATTTAACAGTTGTTAGAACTGGTGGTATTTGGTAGTAAGTGTGACTTTTGCTATCAGTAAATGCATGTCCAATAATTTTTTATTGCTTGGTAAGCCTTGAGTGAAAAAAGTTTGGAAATACTTAGCTTTAATAGAAAAAGCGAGGGTACAAGTGATTGAAATGAAGAATATTAATGGTGGGGTGAGGAAGGATTCCCTTGTTGACAAAAACAGTTTTTGGAGTGACCTGTGAATATCTTTTGTGTGTCACAATGCATAAAAATTTTGTTCTGGACTGGTTTTAATAATTGTTTAGTTATAATACAGACTTCCTATGTCTTGCAACAGTTTCAGTGCAGTACATCATTGCAAGAAATTACAGATTCATTTGAGAGTTAACACCAGAATCTTGTCCAGTTGCTGTCACCAAAGGTTCTGATCAGCCAGAAGTGCAAACCCAGCCAAACTAGGAAACAGCAGCGTAAACTTGTACCAGTGCCTGGGGGGAACCTACAAGAAAGCTGGAGAAGGACTTTTTCCAAGGGTTTGTAGTATAGGAGTGATGGCTTTTACCTGAAAGAAGGTAGATTTAGAGTAGATATTAGAAGAAATTATTTGTGGAAAGGATGTGTAACACTGGAATGGGTCCCCCAGGGAGGCTGTCGATTCCTAAATTGTTGTAGGCTGGGTTGGATGGGACTTCGAGCAATCTGATCTAGGTGAAGGTGTCTCTGCCTGTGGTAGGGGAGCTAGAACTAGACAGTCTTTAAGGTCCCTTCCAATCCAAAACATTCTGTGATTCTTTGAAACTTTACCATTTTATTTTAATTAGAGATGTTTTCTGTAAGGTGTTTCTTGAATGCATGTTGCTCATATACTGCATAGTAAAAAACTCCTGAACAATATGCAGGTGTAAGTGAAGCCTGAACTAAGTGGTATTCTGATTTTAGTTTTTTAAGCATACTAGGCAGAGGTTAATCAATGGACCCACAAGTTATTAAAGGAAACCTGGATAAAAATCTGGAAGAATAAAATGAAAGCATTACAGTATTTGCATTTGTCATTTTAGAAAAAGAAACAATCTCCCAACCCCTCACTTCACTTTGAAATAATGTATAATTTGAAAATAAGCTCAAAGGTTGTGTCTTTCATTTAATTTGGAACTTGTTTGTGGAACTGTCAGAAAAACAGTAAACCAATTCTTCCTGCACTTCTGAGTGCTTATTATTTTCCTTTTGGAAAGGGAAAGCAGATGATATGAGTGCCAGTTCGGTATAGTTGGTACACAGTTTGGTAGTGGACGAAGTCAGCAGTCCAGCATTCAAGTATAAAGATAAATAACCCTTGCACATTCCTCTTCCTTATATATCAGTTTCACAGAATCCCATAAGAAATACAGGGCTGCTTGTATGTGGTTTACATGACTACGTGACCTGTAGTTCAGTGGTAATACAGGTCTTGATAAGTCTGCAGTGATGGCCCCAGTCCTAGAAAGAACTAATGACAGTCCCTATGTTACCTTATGTAGTAGCAGTGATGGTAAGTAATGCATATATTTCTTCATATTTTAATATCTATAAATGTTTTTAGATTGTGTGTGGAATTGGAGTCACTGTTAAGTTGCAAAGTAATAACCACCTAGCATTTAAATTTTGAAAAATAACACCTGAAAAATTGATTTTTTTCCCCAATCATACTGTTGTGAAGTCCTCACTGTAGAAATGCAAAAACAGACTCAAACTTTGTGAAATGCATATTTAACAACATCTAAAAGCAAGAGCAAATATTGGTGTTAGTGTTAAGTAGAGTCTATTGATGTTAAAGGTCTCTTATGGGCAGTGAATTGAGCCCATATACTATTGAAAAAGAATGGTTTCAGTTAACCTGTCAGGGGCTTGAATTTATTGATCTAACCCTCCAAGAATTTCCTATGTAAATTGTGAGCAGTTCTGCTCATTCCTCATTAGTACATGATTTGAGACCCATCAAGAAGAAAGGTATGAAATGTTCTAACTGCGAAGTTTCTTACATTAGGAAGCCTGTTTTAACCCTAACAGTTAAATTTGAATAAGTTTTTGTGCTTTAATACCTTCTTAAAGTCATATATTATGTAGTAACAGACACTCAAGTTAGAAGTGACTTGTGTAACGAAGTAGAATGGAGCATGTGGGTTTGGAGAAATAATCAGATACAAAGTTTTCACAATTATGTACTTAATTTTCAGGGTCAATTCAGGTAGTTGTCCTTCAAGTAAGGAAGAGTCACATCCCTAAAATTGATTCTTATTTTTCTTTTTTGCCACTGTCTGTGAACATTTTATAGCACGAGAAGTTGTCAATTGTAATGTAAATATATTTCGCTGTTCAAAACTTTGTCCTATAGAGCTGTAAATAAATGCCCAGGTTGAATACAGTCTTCATGTCTGTATCCTTCCTGAGAGATACAATATCATTATAAATAGTGTGCTCAGAATTGATTTTATGCCTGTTACGAGAGCTGCTCGTGTGATGAGAATGCCTTCTGACAAACTGACGTGTTTTGATAGGTGCTGAGGTAGTTGTACAGGTTTTTTTAATTAAGGAAAAATTGCAAGTGTTGTGTTCTACACAAGGTTAATCCCAATATCAAAGTTTAAATGTTAGTTTAGGCATTATGAGACATGACCAATCTCTTCTCGTGCGTTTTTGGAAGTGTGATGTGAAGTGGGTGCTGAGGCTGGGCCGCTGTATTATAGGAATGTAAAGTAACTCGTTGCCTGGCAGCTCACAGAAAACATGTCTAAATATTTGTTTCTGTGGATCTTTAAAGGAATGAGCTAACAAGCAGCTCTCTGTATGTTTTCTTTTGCATTTTAATGTGTCTATGATGTGAGAAATGTTTAAGTCTGTTAGAGCATTAAATCAAGAAATTACTACTTCAGTGATCCCCTTTTTTTTTTCTTGGGCACTTAGTGGTTGACAACTATCAACACCAAAGCCAACTGTTGATAATCAGTTGTTCCTATATGTAGGATTATTTATTCATATAAAAGGTTATTTGGTTAATCCTAGCTGAATTATGAAAAATTGGCATCTCTAGTTTGAGATGCTAAGAAATAATTGCTGTAATTATTCCTTTATATTTTTACAATATTTATAGTGTTGTTGTAAAGGAACTAGTGAATCAGATGAGTTATTCTGTATTTTAAATCTGATATGCCATGCTGTACTTTTCTGAAGGTTTTTATATTTGCTTTTGTGCTTCTTTCATGTGTTTGCATGTGTATGTTATAGCTATATCTGTCAATATATATACATGTAATTTTTGCATAAAAATGTTGAAACTTTCCCTACCATTTTTTTATGCCAAAGAACAGTTGACACATGTTAATTAAATTCGATTGCAGTCCTTTAAGTGTGCTGAAGTTAGAAATATAGCATATTGTTAAAATCCACAGCAGTGTAGAGCCAGAAACTGGTTATAGGAAGAATAAACATGGGCAGGTATGAGCACGCAGCAAGTCATTGTTACCTGGTGTATCAACTACCTGGAGGTAGAGAACAAACTTAAGTGCTGTTTTGTGACAGGTGTCTATTGAATGTGATGGGATTTGACTGTGTGCTGAAAGTTAAGTTTTTACCTGTTTTACTGATGGGTCTAAGCTTTGTGTGCTCAGTATTAACCATATACTCAGGTTGAGGTTTGGCTTTGTACGTGAGGAGCTTTTACAAAATCCTTGTGCTTGACCAAACTATATTATGTGTTTATGTAGCTACTACAGTGTTTTAAAAATAGATAGCTGTGACTACAGCTACATTTTTCGAGGGTGATGATGAGGTGTTAATAGTAAATGAAATTATTTTACAGGATACTAAATTTTGCCAGCATGTAAATCTTTCTTTAATACCTTGCAGCCGAGTTGGCCGTCTTTGCTGCCCTCTAGTGTTCTTTATACATGCCAAACCATAGGCAGAGATATTTTAAAGGTAACTGCTGCCAGTCTTCATCCCTATTGATGTTCAAAATGCAACAGAAAAATCCATTAATCTGTATCATCTTGGCTCATTCACTTCAGTAATGATGTAGACTCAGGTATGATCTGCAAGGCCAACTTCTCTGAGAAAACTTCTTGTATGATGAGATCTTTTCTTTTACAAGTATACTTTTATTTTACAAATATATCATGAAGTCTGTTGTGTGCTTTCTCCTGAAGTCGTTTTGAATTTTCTGTCCTGATAATCAAACCTCTGTGATTGCATTTTTGTGCTTTAAGGGTTGATTTTCTCGATAATAACATTTTGGTAAATAAGGAGATCCAGAGAGTTAGTCTCACAGGATTGCAGGTTATTGCTGGTACTTTACTTGTACTTTACATTGTGGTGTTTTTCAGAGTTTCTGTAGTCTATTGCCATTTCTGTAGCATTTCAAGAGATTTTCGAGTTCTCGCTTGTGGCACCTTCTGTTGCTGTATGGTGGTGTAACAGAAACCCCTTCCAAATGCAAGTTTGGTGCTTGTAACTTGTACACAGGAGAACAGCAGACAGTTTAATTCCAGAGTTGGTTGTTTTTATTGTTTGATTCTTGGATCTGTTTTCATAAACAGTATGAGAACATGACACTTCAGATTTAATACTTCTTATTTTTTTCCTGGTTAAAATTGAGATTGTGTTTGTTTTTATTTAATCAGTGTGTTTACCTTTTTAAACAACAGATCACAAGTTCTACACCAGTATTTATGAACTATAAAGCATGAATCAGAATTTGTATGAAGGAATCACTTTCATCTCTCATGTAAATGTGCACTTTCATAGCTTGGATCCACTGCATATTTTTATAAAGTTACCTTTTCAGAACCAGTGTAGTCTACTGCCATATTAGCTAAATCTCATATTTGTGAGAAATACTGGGATGACAGTTCTGGTAGCAATCTGTTAGCTACAAAATTAATTATTCTGGGGCATGCTCAAGTCATGAATAAGTTTTATATTGTTCTGTCTCTGTACATCATTCCTGATATAAGGAAACCCCATTCATCAAAATTGCTGTGTAGTTCCCTTTTTGGGACAACTGTTGTTTTAGTACTAAGATGGGCTTTTGTGATCCTTAGTCTTCTAGGTACTAAAAGATAACTGTTCTCTTTGCTGAGAGACAATACTAAGATAAAGGCTTTTGGCACTCTTAGACTGGAAAATGAAATTCTATTCTTTGGACCAAGTCCAGATACTTGATTTAACTGAAGAAAGAAAAGATAATTTTTTTCAATGAAGCAGAAGTTATGAAAATGGTAATTTAGGACTCCATTTTATACTTGTTCCTATTGTTAGCCATCACTTTTTTTCCACTAACTGCTAAAAGAAAAGTTTTGAGCTCCAGGAAAAGTGTACGTTTAATTTCTTATTTCAGTTTAGGTAAGTTTAGGGCCATATGCACTGCAAGTGGATATTAATATTAGTCGAGCTAGTCTGTAAAGCAAATGTAACTACGCCTTAAACTCAGAGATTTGCCTGCCTGTATGTTAGAGATGCCAAATTTGTAGTGGTTAATAGGCAGAACATCAGTATGTTGTGAGTCAGTTTTATGTTATATTGCAGTACTGAAAGAAACACTTGTATTTTAACTGTTCTGGCAGTTAAAATGCAATGCACAACTACTTTTTTTTTCTGAGTACCCTTTTTAGAAGGGGAAAAATGCAATTCATAGAAACACTGAGGTTAACAGTAACGTTTAGTGGTAGAAAGTAAAGAAAATTAAAGCTGCCACCAGGAGGAGCAGTAACAAAATATTCTAATTTTTTTACTGGCACAGTTGCCTAGTGCTGTAGCTGTAAGCTTTCTGTATCTTCGGGAATATCACAATTTTTTAAAGGGTGGGGTACTAAATAGAATGCAACTATAAAAAACCCCCAGAAAGAATGCAAATGGAGAACTCAAGTATTTTTGCATTATTTGACATTTGGAATTTTAATTTAAATCTGTTTAGGCCTGTATCCGGGCTTCATTATGGTATGCTGTTAGCCAGACTTTCTATATCAAAATTAAGTCTGTTTTTGCAGCTCTTAGTTAAGATGTAATAGAATAATTTTCAGGAGCTCTATTAGTGCACTCAGGTCTCTGTATCTGCCTAGACCAGCCCTTAGTGAAACAGGCACTCAGGCCGTGTAGCTGGCTCGTGCACGTGTGTCTGTGTGAGAGGCAAATTGTCTGCCCTGCCACGGGATGAGCAGAAAGGAAAGGAAGGAGTTCAGTGAGAAACAGAAAGTGCCAGACCTTGCAGGAGTTTGAGTCTGGGCTTTACTTTTTCTGGTCCCATTCTGTGTCTGTCCCCCCCAGCCCCCACACTCACAAGTCTCTTCGTAGTTAAACATTTAAAATCTATAAAGCAATGCAAAGATTTAGGAAAAAGGGGAAATTTGTTAATGGGTGAAGTCTTGTTTTAATGTTACATGTTATCCTGGATGTATTTAAAAGCCTTGTAGATGTGGCATTTATGGGTATGATTTAGTGGTGGATTTGGCAATTCCAGATTAACAGTTGGATTGGTGATTTTAGGAGTCTTTTACAACCTAAACAATTCTGTGATTCTATGTAGCAATGGCATGTTATTTGTAAGGAGCAAATTTAAAAAAATAAAAGGGTTATCCAATAGTCTTTCAAACTATGTAGCTAAAATATTTTGTTAATTAGGTATAGAGTTCATTTATAAAGGAACTCAAATGAAGTTTTGACACAGTAGGGGAAATGGATGCATATATGGTTATAAAACTGATGAAAGTAGCATTTGTATTTAAAATATAACAATTTGACATAGAGCAACTTCACAGTGATGGATATTATTACTTAATCAACAAATGAGAATGTCTAAATTTTTTTTCCCTTGAGTAATAGATTTTATTCTTTTTTTGAAAGATAATTTTATTATTTTGTAGAAAATGCATATAGTCACAGTCCATCCCATTACACCTGAAATGCTGTGATGTTGTGTGTATAATCTAAATCAGATTTTGGAAACCAGTGGGATTTCCCATTAGTGTTTTCAAATATTGGTATTCCATATGAGTTTCACATTTCGTTAACTGGTTTGTCATTAGTGCTCTGTTTCGAATTCCTGGCCCATTACTGTTACCAATTCAAAATGCTACTATCTTCTTAATATTATCTCCTCCACACTTAGTGGGTAAGTATTTGCTCAAGGGCTGTTTTTATGTGTAGTATTAACAAGTTATTTACTCACGTTTGTAGCAAAGGTTTTAAAATGGAAGTAAACACTTGAAGTAAGTCAAGTTGATTTTTTGTTTCTGAGGGGGACTTCACAGATTCTGTTGGAAAGTTGTTTAATAGCTAAATTGAACATGGGCATGTCATCTGGGTTCTATATGTAATGTCAGATGCTGGGCATGATTCTAAGTTAAGGGTGGTCCGCACCTTTGGTGACAGTCTCTTGCAAAACAGCAAAATTGCTTTCTGTAAATTGTGTTAGTGATTTTTGGAACCCAGAGAGATAAAGTGGGTCATGAAAATCACAGAGAACTCAAAACTGGATGCTAATGCAAAATGACTGTGAGGGCCACGTTATACTTACCCTGCCATGCATCTACGAGAAAGAAGAGTTTTTATATTTCTTTATATGGAAGATTTTTTTATTTTGTGATTTCTTTTAAAGTTTTAAACCTATAAGTTCAGCAGTACAGCTAGGTCACGTAAAGATGAAAAAAGGAATCAATAAGTGATTGCATATTATCTTTCTTTTGTTTTAATGATCTGCTGTGTTCTGGCAAATGTTTCCCCGTAGGATGAAGATGAGTTGGACTCTCACACCATGGTGAAGACCAATTCAGAGAGCGCTGGTACCATGAGAGCCACCAGTACGATGAGTGAAGGTGCTCAGACAATGATTGAACACAACAGCACCATGTTGGAATCAGACTTGGGGACCATGGTAATAAACAGTGATGACGATGAAGAGGAAGATGGGACCATGAAACGTATGTTGTTCATTTGCTTTCTTCTAATAATGTAATATGTTTTCTTGTGCTGCATGACAATGTTGTATCCTTAAAGGCTTTTAAGCGTCAAGTTCTGTGGTTAAAACAGGGAGAGAGGGATATTTGTGTCTCTAAGCACTTTGTAATTTGTAGAGAAAAAGTTGACTATAGTGGGAGATTCAAAGCAGAAGCCTGGTTTTGGTGCTTTGCTAAGTTTCTCTAGAGGACTCTCAAATTGTCCTTCTGTGAATTGTCCCTTTTACTGCTTGTCTCTTTGTCTCTTGTCCCACATACATTTAGACCAGTTCCTTGGCGCTAAACTGATGTGATTATGTGAGAGGCTGCAGTTTCAATGACAGTGGTCCTGGGAACATATCATGACTCTCTTTGGAGTTAGCAATCAGTAATATATTTTGCTGCAAAATCATTTTGTAACTCATGATCACTTAGCAGATCTGTATTTTTTAAGCAAATAATTATTTGGATATTTTTTGGAATGTAATTCAACAGCGGCTGATTTAAGGCAGTGACTGTTGAAACCTAAGTAAAAAGTTTTAATTGAGTTTGGCAGCATGTGAGGTAGTACGTAACAAAGAGAAAAAAAATTGTGAATGTTTTTATGTATAAAATTATACTGAAATATCCATAAATACACATTTTAAAAATAGTTGATTTACATACTTGCTTGCTGATACGCTCATTGACTGAAGACTGTTGCAGATTACAGTCCACGAATTTTAATAGAATTATTTGCTTGAATAGGCAGCATCAATAGACGACTCTAATTCAGGCTGTAGCTGCCTGATTTCATGAGGCACAATGTAACGTTTAACTCCAGGCATTTGTGGGGGGAGTGTGGGGAGTGTTATGTGTGTGTAATATAGAGAGCTAATATCTCAAGAGTAGAAATCAGTGCCAAATAAATAACTTTGTAGAGTGCTTCATAGCAAATTCAAAGCTGCATTTGTGTTTGCATATGGATACCTGATGTAATTTGCTCAAGATTAGTTGGAAGTGCAAAGCAGAAACTTTTTTTTTGTGTACAGGAAGTTGGAAGGAAAAAGGGGTTTTGTAGATTTGTTTGGTTGTTTTGTGGTTTGTTTATGGTTTTATTTTGTTTTTCCTTTAGAGTTCTCAGCTGAGTGATTAAAAAAAAAAAAAGAAAGGGGAATGATAGTATGAAAAAATTTGGAATAAATTCTTAGGGTGGAAGTATTATGAATTAGGGTTTAGTGCAGTTTCTATACAGCTGGACAAATCGGTCTTCATAAGTAAATTCTATGTAGGTAGTATACCAAATTGCACTACACTGTCCATGTAGTTTTTATATGTGCTGAGAGGAAATACCTGTTACTGTGCCAAACAGATCAAAAGAGTGGCATTGGCTTTGCATTGCAATCTCTTAATCTGTGTCTTATTTGTCTGCTGGGGACATTGCTTTTAAAATGTACTGTTATTTTCAATTTTTAATTGATTCCAGTAACAATCTTTAGTTAGAGAGTTGCCTTTCTACACCTTGACATTTGGTCAGTATATGTCTTAATCCCATTCTTCTTTCTTCTCAAACAAGAATAGTCTTGGGACAGGTGACAAGTTTCCTTCCCCTCCCTCCTCTCCCATAGATGACTGTCTTGAGCCCTTTAACTGCAGCAAAGCAAACCCAGCAAACTGGAGATAGTTTGCCTCATGACAAGTGATGGTTTAATCATTCAGCTGTTAGGCCACAGGTTTGGTTTCAGCACTTACTTGCTAAAATTTCTTGTATTTTGCATTAAGCACCTATTACTTGCATTTTTTTCATTAAAAACTAGAAATAAGTCAAGAATGGGACCTCCGCATCTCTCAGCTAAAACCAGATTTAAATCATGTCCACTGCAGCTGATTCTCTGCTTCTGTGATTGTTATGCTATTGGCTGAAACAGGAGCAATTGCAAGTTTCCTAAATAAATGGCACCAGGAAGGGACATAAAAATCCTTACTGTCTCTGAAACACAGCCACACATTTTGTGCTTCTTTGTGCTCGACAAAGACACAAGATTTTGGAGATGGGTTGCTTTTTCCAATGTACCTTTATAGGCAAAGTAGGCACTTTCTGGATGTTTGTGTGATTTTATTATAATAAATCAGAATGAGTATCTTAAAAGTGCTCTTTGATACTGCTGAATAATAGAACATTGCAAGCAAGAAGCTTGGAGAAATAAACTTCGTAAACTAGGGAAGAGAGATTTCCTTTCCTTCCTAGAGACACAAAATATTTATGACAAACTTTTTATTTAATTGCTGTTATGTTTAATTTCATGTTTTGTTTCCTTCTGCCTTTTGTTTCCCTGCTCAAGGACAAAATAAGAAACAATAATATGTTTTTATTTATAAGTACCCATGCTTAGAGGCCTCTGGGAGCCATGACAGAAAATAACTAAAACCATATTTTTTTTCACAAATAGGGAATTGTGCCCAGATAAAATTGGGATTTGGAACAAAAAGAGGCCTGTCCTTCTACCCCAGTGTACATTATACAGTCTAGTAATAAACAACATTTATGCTGTCTTGCTTGGTATGCCTGTGCCTGCTCTGAACAGAGACTCTGTGGTATGTACCTGGAAGGAGGCAAGAAAATGAAGAACATGGGAGAGTTGATAGGAACTTAACTTTAGGAGATTTAATGTCAAGTTAGAGGAAAGAGTGAGAATGATGGAAATATTACTTCTTTCGTTCAGTTGCCTGGGCTTTACTTATTTTTGTGTAGAAGCTTTTTCATATGTCAATGGAGAGACTAGTGTTCGGACCAGCTTCCTCACGTTTCCCCTGTGGTTCTTCAGCCAGGCTTAGTGTTAGGGCTTTCTACTGCACCAAAAGTACTTGTGGTTGTTCTCTTTTCTCCTTTTCAGTAACATTCCCCCTGCTTCTCTTTTTTGCCCTGTTAAATGTATATTTGCCATCTGCTTTGGGTTAGAAAACAAGTTGTCTCTTAGTGCAGTTCGGGTTTATTCTAGGTTTCTAACTTTTTCTTCAGACTTTGGTGAAGCTTCTAGATAGTTTGTGGTTGATAATGTATTAAAAGAAGAGGACAGAAAACTCATGAGGTGACATTTGACAGCTAGAATGTAGAAAAGTAATCAGGTTTTTATTACTTTTTGCCCTATAAGATGTAAATGTTTTAGGTTTAGTCAGTATAATTCTTTAACACATTCTTCCTTCTAATCAAACATAAGAATATGATCTTTGAGATAGCAGGTTTTCTTCCATGTCCTCCCCCCCACAGATGACTGTCTTGAGCAGTGTAACTCCGGTGAAGTTGGCAAACTGGAGGTAGCCTGAGGCAAGTGATGGTTTAATCATTCAGCTGTCAGGCAACAAGTTTGGTTCCAGCACTTACGTGCTCAACTTTCTTGTCTTCTTCTATAATGATATTTTTGATTATAGTGGGACATGCACCATGCTGTAGAACCTATGTGTTGATAGAAGAATTCATGGGTTGGCTTATTCATTATATCTTAGTGATTTCAGCCTCCAGGGTAAGGGATTGTTTGATACTGTAAGTCAGTCTCCTCTGTGATAGGAGGTGTATGCTAGGATAGCTCTAGAGTGGTGCTTCAAAACTCTTAGGCCTAAATCCTACAGCTGGTTTTTCAGCTGTAAAGCAAAAGCTTGTGCCATGTGTTTTATAACAACTTATGACCTAAGTCCAGTAGGACTTTTGTAAGGAAACTTAATTCTGGGCTGGTTTCAGTGGTGCTGTAGCCTGGGCATTGTTACTTCATGGACGTAGTTTCCATCAAGCATGTTTACTGTGCCCCCAATAAGATGGTTTGCTTGGTGCCATATATAGGTGTACTAGTGCTTTACTCTTGTATGTGTATATATAAAGAGGCGATAGATGTTTACAGGTCTGTGTTGGTTCTAAAGCCATTTTCTGTGATTGGTAATGAAGTTGTTCATTTATGCCACTAGTAGTAGTATATTTTAAAAATTGGGATTTTTTTTTTTCGAATAATGTTGCTGGCAATTCTGCCTTTGAGGCCTGTTGCAAAATGCTGGTTTAATGAGGATTTTCTTTGTTTTGCTGAAAACAGAAATAAAGTGTAATTCAGCTGGAATGGACTAATGGGAAGTGTTTAAACAATGCTCTCAGGCACATGGTGTGATTCTTGGGGTGTCCTGTGCAGGGCCAGGAGTTGGACTCAATGATCCTGATGGGTCCTTTCCAACTCAGCATATTCCATGATTATAGTAGTGTCATTGAATTTTTTTTTCTTTTTTCCAGAGAGTGGGGAAAAAAAGATCAAAAATTATTAAACCAGTTTTACAAGTCTTATTCTCAAGAAGCGAAGCAATGTTTTGTGCTGGAAACTTCCCCATTAAAAATTGTAACTTGTGTTCATCGTCCTTCAGAAAGTCTCTGAAAGCTTCAGCTAGTTGGAAATTATGTGGATTTTCCATTTAAATGCCAGTTGCCATTATTTCTGGTAAATAGGCGTGTCATACAACAAACAAAAGACTGAATGAGACCTGAAACTCAATGAAGACTTGGGTGTATAAGTCACTGTGATATAAAAACTGTGAACTCAGTAACCACTTTGTTACACAGCTCTCAATAGTCAAACATTTCTTAGATCTGTCCTGTGGCAGACTCCCAGCTGCTCTGGCCCAAGGAACTGGTGATACAGTTTCTACTGCTGCTTCCTTGTGGTTCCCAGTAGCCTAACCTCTAATTCTCTGAGGTGGTTGCTTAATAGGCATGTGTTAGCAGCAGAACTTTCTCACTCATAAAATACAGTCACAATTCCTGCTTAAAATATGGCTGAAGGAAGTGGCTATGGCAGCTTTTTACATGGTGTAGTTCACTGTTAGATGCATTTGCCTGGAGACTGAGGTCAAAATTCTAGGCTTCTGTCTCTCATTTCCCAGAATTACTGCCACTGTGTTGTAGGGCACCTTGTGGGGGGAGAGAGTAGTGGTAGGACTGTATGGAATACAAAGCCTAAGTAGTATATGATGTTGTATAAGCTCTGGTAGCCTTTGCAGTAGGGGTGAGAGCACATAGGTGGATACAGGTCTATAGAAGTCTGAAAGCTGATTGCTTTACAGCTTCTGACTCTAATAGTGACAAAACAGTGTATTTTGAGGGAATAAAAATACCGACAGAATGTTCACAGAAGCATTTCAGAGCTAGGAGAGCCAGATCCCTAACTGCCTCCCAAGCAGCTGAAAATGTTCCTCAGTTGAGTGGTAGATGGAGATCCACAGAATGTGGAAGGCTGTGGAAGCTCGTGGCTTTTGGCAAAAGGAAGAAAGCTTTCCTCTGTACATATGCAGCTGCAGAAGAGGTCCAGTGTCCTGGTAGTCACAGAGTGAGAGAAAGACTTACAGACTTTCCACAGGAAATTGTAAACCTTCCGCTCCAAAATGCCAAACAAACAAAATACCAGCACCCATGCCCTCCCAGGAAATTGCAGTGAGAGCCTCCCTTCTGTAGGAGATGGGCACCCTCATCTGCTGACCTTAGTTGTTACTTAACAGCAGAACTTTTAAACTGGTTTAAAATCAATTTCATATTAATGTAATGCTTTTCTGTTGGAAATGCTTCACTACAAAATAATTTTTCTTGGTAGATGACATCAGTTGAATTTTACCAAAACATGCATTAAAATGAAGTATGCACTCCTCCTTATTTTGAAATGTGTGTTGAGAATTATTTATTTTATTTGTGATATGTTTTTGAAACAGTGTCATAGAGTTGGTGTTGTGTTATGTTGTTGCCTCATTCATTTTATTTGGCAGACTTTTTGGAAGAAACTTACTTACATAACTATTTGGGGACATCCCTACTGGCTGTGTTCCTATCAGGGGTATTGCTGAGGTATAATGTGTTTGAGCATCAATGGTGTGCTTTGTGTTTTTTGGCTTGCCAGCAATTTCTGACTGTTGTTTTATTATGGCTTTTTTTTCCAAAGCCATCTTTGCAGTAGGCAAGTGTAGGGATGATAGGAGACAGATATTCCTAAATATTGAAACTGTGGAAAACATTTTTAAACATGGTCATTGCTTATTGAAAAGCAAATAATTAGAAGAACTGAAAAATCCAAATCCTTCTAGAATGGAACAGGCTATTGCACAATAGGTTTTCAGTGCAAGTGTGGAGTGATACTGACTGTGCTGTAGATTTGTAAGGCAAATGTAACTTACTGAATAAATGAGTGAATTAATTGTCCTTAAGGGAATCTTTATGTATTATACTTCTAATTTTCTTGGTTCTTGAAAGATGGTTGAGAAGAACGTTACTCTGTTGTTCATGAAAGTTAGAAAGAGTACTTTCAGACCAAAATTATCTTATTTGGGGGGGGAGGGGGAGGGAAGGTAAACCTATATCAGTTTACTCTGGCATAAAGAGCCTGAATGCTTTATAAAATAAATACAAAAGTGATAGGAGCTTTCATATGGCCTTTAAACTGGTAGATGTCAACCCATTCCTATGAAACACTAACTGAACCTGTTAGGTTAGCTAGAGATCGAAATAATGTCTCTTTATTTATAAAAATAAAATAAAACTATAAAAATAATGTCTAAGTAAATCATTTGGGCTTTTTTACACTGCAGGAAGAAACTAAGAAAAAAGTTGAAATACCTCTGGTCCCATCATTTTGCAGTCGTATTTCTGGTTTTGTGTCTGAGTTTTTATGTTTGGAGTGAAGGTAAACAGCTCTTGCTCTTTTAATTGGGTTAACTGACTGTATGCTCAGTTGAAATCAGAAGTAAGTTCTAAATTCTTATTTAGCAAAGCAATTAAAATAAGTTCTCAAACTAAAAAATAAATGTTCTTTGCTTACCTTGGAGTAATTTCAGTGCTGTTGATCCAATTTCCATAATATGGACTTGGTAGCAAGGAATTCAGAGGGATTGGTTTGTTTTATGTATGTAGGTAGTCTTCTATTAGTTATATAAGGAAGATATTTATAAATAATTTTAAAACTTACGAGCAGTGCTTGGAAAATCTTTAGTACTGCCTGATACGTGAGAGGACGGTGACTGCCTTACCTGTAACGGGCCAACATTTTGGTACTTAGAGTTTTGAACAGAGACACTGGTAATCTTTTTGTTTATAACTGTGTCTCAGGGATGAAATTTAAGTACAGCCATCTCAACAGAAGAAAAAATTGGTTGTGAAAGACCAGCAATGTGGTGTCCTATCTTTTTGGTACAAACAGTTTCAGGGCTTTTGGGTAGCGATCACGAAGTAATGAACAGTTTGTACTAAGAAAGTGCATTGTATTTCTGGTTTTAATTCTACCTCCTTCATGCTACTATCTTCTCTTGGATCTGTTTCCTAAATGTGTGATTTTCTAAAATTTAGATTCTTCCATTTTTCTTCTGCTCTACTTATCTCTCATGAGACTCCACCTGTAATACTGCGTTCAGCCCTAGGACCCCCAAAACAAGAAGGACATGGAGCTGTTGGAGCACATCCAGGGGGGAGCCATGAAAATGATCAGAGGGGTGGAGCAGCTCTGATACGAAAACTGGCTGAGACAGTTGGGGTTGTTCGGGCTGGAGAAGAGAGTGTTCCAGGAAGACCTTGTAGGACCTTGCAGTACCTAACGGGGAGCTTACAGGAGAGCTGGAGGGGGACTTTTGACAATGGCCTGTAATGATAGGACAAGGCATAATGGCTTTAAACTGAACGAAGACAGATTTAGAGTAGATATTGAGAAGAAACTGTTTACTATGAGGGTGTTAAAACACTGGAACTATTTGCCCAGAGCAGCTGTGGATGCCCCATTCCTGGAAGTGTTCAAGGCCAGGTTGGATGGGACTTTGAGAAACTTAGTCTAGTGGAAGGTGTCCCTGCCCATGGAAGAGGAGTTGGAATTAGATGGTTTTTAAAAGTCCCTTCCAACTCAACCCATTCTGTGACTATGGTTTTTACTCTTTAGTGCTCTTTTCTGTAGTTATTTGGCATCCCTGCTGTTTATTTCTCATCCCTTCCTCAGTTCCAGATTCATGAAATCAAGAAACCTCCTTCAAGTGATCTTGAGTTCAGTGGGGGCAAGCTTGGGAGATTCTGGAGAAGAGGTGTATGCTGTCTGGTCAGTTAAATTCACGCTGGAGTTTAGTTCACTGAATTGTTAGGTCATGTTTGTTATTAATTAAAAGATGGTCAGTAGAGATGACTGTGATCTGGGATTAGAAAAAAAAAATGAAAAAAACATGGAAAAAACTGAGAGAAAAATCAGCTGAAAAAATGTGAGGAAAAAAAGGTGTGTATGGAAATAGCAGATTGATTGCAGGAATCATTGTAGAGTTGAAGGAAAGCAGCTGAAGTCAAATTCTCCAAAGCTTAGAGCATGACAGTAGAAGCACACATTAAAAAATACCAGAAGAAATCTTACTAGAACATAAGAATTTAGGAAAAGCAAAAAGAAAAGAAGCAATAAATGAACATGCAGTCTTTGCTTCTATCAAGAATAGTGTGACCAGCAGGTCAAGGATAGTGATTGTCCCCTGTACTGAGCCCTGGGGAGGCCACACCTCAAGTCCTGTGGTCAGTTTTGTGCCTCTCACTGCAAGAAAGAGTCCTGGAGTGTGTCCAGAGAAGGGCAGTGGAGCTGGTGAGGGGTCTGGAGCACAAGTCCTGTGAGGAGCAGCTGAGGGAGCTGGGGGTGTTTAGCCTGGAGAAAAGGAAGCTCAGGGGTGACCACATTGCTCTCCACAGCTACCTGAAAAGAGGTTGGAGCCAGGTGGGGATTGGTCTCCTCTGCCATTTCTCTAGTGAAAAGATGAGAGATAATGGCCTTAAGTTTTGCCAGGGGAGGTTCAGATTTGACTTTTTTTTTTCCACAGGAAAAGTGAGTAAACTTTGGAATGGGCTGCCAAGGGACGTGGTGGGGGCGACATCTTTGGAATGTCTGGAAGTGTCAAGGAGTGTCAGGATGTGGCACTTGGGGTATGGTTGTGGTGATTATGGTGTTTCTAGGTCAGTGGTTGGACTAGATGTTCTTGAATGTCTCTTCTGGCCTTGATGATTCTGTGAAAAGATGGTAGTAGAAAAATAAACATCAATGAAAAAATAGGCTGCTATTAGTCATGCAGCAAAATCAGAATGAATTAAAAAATCTTTAGATAAAGGGAATGGGAAGAGATGATGAAATAAAAGGTGAAAGAGGGGGGAAAAACCCGCTTAGTGAATGAATAAAAACAAGTGGAGAGCCAGATAAGGAGATTAGGAAGTCCTAGTGATCATGTTAAACACAAGTTCAAAATATATTTTCAGTTTACCTTTTCACTTGTTAAAGCAAGTATATAAAATAAAAATTTGTATTACTTTGTTATGTTTGTAATTTAAATGTATAGTTTTGTGTAATTTTTGGTGTTAGGTTTTTTCCCCTGTCTTAGTTATTTATCTCTCATCCTGTTTCATATATTATTTGTGGAAATATATGAAATATATCTTTGTGTCGAATGTGTTACACTTCCAGCAAGTACGTTTCATGTGTCAGTGCTATGCGGAATATGGTGTCTGAGGTGACAGTTAGGTTTATTTATTCTGCTATTTAGTAGTGAATTTGCCTTGAAATCCCACAAAGGAAAACAAATTTCAATCATTTAGGACGGAAGATTTTTTTTTTCTTTTAGTTTTGTGAGAAGGATAAAAGAACACAAGTTCATACTGATCTCGATCTGCTTCATAAAGCTTTTGCAGCTGTTAGATGATGACAAAGATCCCCCAGGGTTTCCACACTATGGGGACAGGGTGCTTTGCAACCATCTGTAGAGGGTGTTCCTGTCATTTTCTGAGAATCTTCATTGGTAATGAATTAAATTAAGCAGCATCTAGACACAATTTGTGTAGTTCTATTTTGCAAGTTCTTTTTCTAAATAATTATTAAATCCCACCTTTAGTGAAACTCTGTCCCTTTCCTACAAGTGCCTGTGGACCAGGCCTTGAAGTTAGGGGCATTCAGCACCCAAAGGGATGCTTAGCATCTCATGTTATTCAGTCTCTATAGCAACAAATTGATATTGCATGAAGTAACTTCTAATATTATTTGTGTGTGGAACTCTGAAATGTCTTGAACATTTCTCCACGTTGTATCTTGCTACAAAAATATCATACTTTGACGATGAGCTTTCATGCCAGAGATCCTCAGGGGACCAACAGAGGCTTGCATCACATACAGATGACTGTATTCGTTTCTGCAAACCACAGGAAAATTAATTAGTGAACTTTGGTTTATAGTGCATTAATTCTTTAATCTTTGAGTAGTTTTTACCTTTTTTTTCTGTTTTCTTTCAACTAAGGAAATGCTACTTCACCACAAGTTCAAAGACCTTCTTTCATGGACTACTTTGATAAACAAGATTCCAAGAATAAAAGCCCTGAAAACTGTAATCAGAACATGCATGAACCTTACCACATATCCAAAAACGTTTTCCCTGATAACTGGAAAGTCCCTCAAGATGGAGACTTTGATTTCGTAAGTACTTTTTTATTGTTTAATCTCTTGCATGCAGTTTATTTTATATGTGCCAAAAATAGTTAATCCCTTTCTATAACTATATTAATACAAGTAAAATAAGTAAACTTTCAAGAATACTGTCCAAATAGATAATCTTTGTGCCTCATCCTGGTTGTTGAAATAAATATACCTGATCAACACTGGACCTTTTTAATGAGGAATGGTGTGTGACATTATGCTACTTTGTAATTACTCTTTCTTAAAAATGTTTTTGATTCCTTAAAATTTATGTGCTATAAAGCAACTTTAAAATTTGACCCAATTCTATTTTTAAAAAAATTGCTGCAGATATGGAATATTGTTGTCATTTTTGCTGCATATCTCAGTAAAATGATAAGCATTTTAAACTGGATTGGAGCCATTTAATCAATCTTGTTGGAGATGCTTAAGACCACCTACTGTTTGCACAAGTCATCTTCTTGGTACTGTTCCAATAGCACACATCTCTTTACATAGAATTATTCTACCTAACACAAGTTCAACTCTTTTAGGGTGGAGTTTTTACCCTCCAAAATATGTGTAGTTTATTTCATTTTGCCTATGTTGCAAATTATAATGGAGTCAAAAAGAAAATGTTCCTAAGTTATAGGTTGCTCTTAAAACGAAATATATAATTACTGATTAGAGACTTGTAAATAATTATGCCTGATTTTCACCTTTGCTAATTTTTTAGCATGTTTCAGTGAAATCTTTATGTGTTGTGGATGAAATGTTCTTAACTACAGTGCAGTAGCTAAATATGATCACGTGGTGCCTTTTTGAAGCATACTTGAGATTTCAAGAGAAATGTTGTGTTTAATTTTAGGTGACAGCTGTAGGTGTGGAATTTTCTTTCCAGTTTTCACTTACTGCATTTCTACTTAAAGCTGGCTCTTAAATTTAAACTACTGAGGTAAAGCCAGTTAAATAGCATAGTACAAGCTGTTTCTGCTGGAGAGTTTTGATTTAGTTGGATTTTGGTTTGGGTGGAGTTTTTTTAGGCTTTTTTTTTTCTATTAAATGCAGTAATCATCATCCTGATGATTGGCTAATAAAATAGTTAGTTGCACTATTCATTGGAAAATAACTGGCCATTGTTTCAGTGGGGTTATTATGGCAATAAAACTGCCTTTAGAACAATTTTAAATTCATCCTATCTTTTCCATTACTTGTGAAGAAATGCAGGCAAAAATTACTCTTTTTGTAAACGCTAAGATGCTGATTCTGAAAGTACTTATAATTCACACATGGATAATCGTGTGGAATTTGTTGACATTGCGTGTTGAAGTTGCCTTCTTGAAATAGGAATTTGTCCTAGAACAAAACCCGAGGAGTTCTGATCTTCAGGAACTTAACTGCTCAATTTTGTAGGCAAACCTTCCTAGTGATGTTAGACTGGCAAGTACAGACTTCCGAATCCTAGAATGGTTTGGGTTGGAAGGGACCTTTAGAGGTCATCTAGTCCAGCTTTCCTGCCGTGGACAGAGGGTCATCTTTCACGAGCTGTTTAAAGCTGTAACCTTGAAAACTTCCAATAATGAGGCATCCACAACTTGTCTTGGCAATCTATTCCTGAGTCTCATGGAATTTATGTGACGTGCAGTTTGTCCTTGGCCTCCTGAAAAAGCAGTGTTGTGAGGCTCATTGCTACAAAATTATTCTGATTGAAAACCAAACAGAATATTTTAAAAAGTGAACAGCTATTTGCATGAGGAGTGTGTGTGTTTGATGGTATTTTGTTTTAAACATGGTGAAGACATAAAGCATCCTAAGAAAGCATTTAGGAAGATGCTTCAGTAGAGAATGTACTGCTTCAGGGTAGTCCAGTCAAAAATACATTTCATTAAGGCATCTGGTACCAGCAGATGTTACACAGGATATAGGTTTTTACTGCCTGCTGATTGAACCTCTGGCAATTATTATTTACTTATATATTCTAGAAGCACTTCTATTTATATTTTAGACAGTGAGTGGCAGTATTGGCAAGTGGCCTGTAAGAGACGTTCTCAAAGGATAAATCAGTGGGCAGCGTGCATAATATATTGTCTGTTCTTTGTGAGATCAACATGGATGTTTTCAGTTGCTGACATGAAGTCTTTAAATGACTCATGAAAGGGATAAATGATGGAAACTTTTTGAACTAAGTGATTCCATGCTGCTTTGTTTGGAATTAGCCTTAATGGGATCTAAAAAGGTATCCAGACTGTAAGTGATGACAGTCATAATTTTATTTAAGGAAGAGATTGATACACTAGAACTAAAATATAAATGATCAAAATTCAACTTAATACTAGTATATTCTAATAGTACTCTGGCTTTCTGTGTAGAAGAGGAAGAATGCTCTGTAAGCCAGACATCACCAAACTCATTTGCTGAATGTGGTACCATTATTTCTTACCCTTGTAAGCCAAACACACCATGGCAGATCTGGCAGCTGGTGAGCACTTCACTTATGAGCCAGGGTGAATGATAGGATCATGCTAAGAAGACTTATTTAAGTATATTGGATGGAAAGCCCTGACAGTTTATTAGTGTATATGTCTGTTGAAGCATGAACTAGGAGGCAGAAACGCCATTGAGGTGGAAAAGAGAAGGGACAAGAAAGTAAAAACAAACCTTATAAATCTGTGCAACTAATTAGTTAGCTTATTTCTATGTATTTTAAGGTGAAACATGCAGAACTGGGAGCTAATTCTTGTGGCCAAATAGTATATTTACTTTAGATCACAAAGATATTTTATCCTATTCTTAGTCTATCGTACTGTCTGATAAAACATAGTTATTTTATTTGTTGAAATGTACAAATACATGTAATGTACTTATATGTGCTTAGAGCAGTTAGTCTTGCATATTTGCTGATGTTTTTAGATAATCTAAAGAAATTATATAGGAAACTGTTCTCATAATGTGGATAAACAAATATATAAAATAAGGCAAATGAACTTAGTGCTGGATCTGGTTTGAAAGTTTTGCTGTGAGCATAGTTTTCTGCCCTAATGTAAATGTTTTAAAAAACTACTTGCCAACACAAATAAAACTAGAAGACTTTTCCAAGAAAATAACAAGCTTTGGTCATCAATCTGAGCTTTAAAAAAAGTAATTTTAGCTGCATTATTTGTTCTGTAAGTACGTATTTATGCTTTGGTTTTTTTCTCTGTTGAAATTCTCATCTGTTTTGAAATTCAAAAGCTGATCTTAATTCTTCTTCACCGATGCCATATGGGAATTCAAGAACTATCTCTGACTTTTGGTCCTGCGGGCCTTCAGGTCTATGATCAGTCTGTGCTTATTATTGATGTCATGTTCCAGGAATCAATAAGAAAAAATTGTCACTGCAGACCTTCAAGTTTTATATTATATTGAATCAGGTATATTGCAAATAACTTTAACTAGACTGAATTCTGTTAGTTTATACTCACCTTGAATATTACATTATTCCAAATTTACCCTGTTATATTTGCTTCCTGACTTAAAGTGCTGTTTTTCATGCAAAAGAGATGTTTGGAATTTTATTCTGCGTTTCTTCTTGCTTTTTAAAAAGAAACTATGACCAAAACAAAAACATTCAACCTCAAACACTTTTGAATGTTTACTTTTCTGTGAGTAGGATTTGTATAGAATTGCTGGTTTTAATCTTAGTTTTCAGTTATTCTACTGTCTGTTTTTGATGTCTCATGGTAAATTCTCAAACCCAAAAGTATGGGTCTTTGATATCAGTGAATCTTAGGCAAATGTACTTCTGGGGAAGTACTTCTAATGTTTTGTTTTGCTTTTTCCACTTCAGCCTTTGAAATGGAGCTGTTGAAGCTCTGATTTGATAGGTAGCTCTTTCAAAAAACCCAAATTAATGTTTATTCAAACTTCAGCTTTTATATTAAATTGTTAATGTCTATATCACACTCAAGGATCAGTGTGGATTTTTGCTTTCGATGAATTCTACCAGCCTATAGGCAATTCTCTTACACATTTTAATTCTTTTTAAGGGGCATGTGGCAGATGGCATAATTAAAGCAGTATTTTTAATCTTAATTCTGTCAGTTTTATTTGGAGTTAAGTGATGCTTTATGCACAGCAAACCTTGATGCCAGTAAGTGTAATCAACAAGATACTACTCATTGTGAGGAATAGTGGTATAATGTCATTAGATAAGTAAAAATGCAGTAAAGCTCTGTAATGTATGGGTATGAGATTCCTAGAAGTATTAACAATGCACGATATAAGCAGCTTTTCATAAGGAGGCTTAACTGTTTAATGGGCTGACTTTTAGTTTTAGCTCAGAAGTCAGCAGTCTGGATCAGAATGAGAGCAAACGATGTGTGTTTGTTTCACCCATCTGACTGGCCGGTCCTTTTGAGAACAGTTGTTTTTTGTAGATATTATGTATCATATGACCATGTTGCTCTTATGGTAGCTTTGTTTTTTCCACGGGGAATGTTTCCCACGAAATAGGTACATGCTGGGGAGAGCTGTGTATTAAATGAGTAGTATAACTGCAGGGTGTTGTTAAAGCAGCCTGCTTAAATTTTTTATTGTCTTTCACAGTTGAAGATTTTATGTTGTATAACATTTATAATAGAAATTAGTTTTCACCATGAAAACGTGAACTTTTAATTCTGAGCAAGAAGAGCTCGACATTTTTGTTATGTGGGGATACCCAGATAAATCTTAGCTTGCTAGATTGAAGTGCAATGTGTACATGTTGTGAAATAACCTGCTGCTTACATTTTTACTGTATCGTGACATTTTAGATCTCATTAAGATGTAAAATTGCCCTGTAAATCCTTCTGCCCCTTAATAATGTGTATTAGAGTGGGACATGATTTTAACAAAGGATTTACATGAACCTAATTGATGATAACCTCTGAATTAACATTAGTCAGAATGAGTTGCTAAACTTCATTTCCACTAATTGAATATGTTATTTCATTTTAAATTAGTCATTTACATTTTGTTATGAGACAATAAAATGTAAAAAGGCAAATCTGTTTATTATAGCAATGCTAGGGTAAGGATTTCTGTCTCTAGTAGAATTATTTCTAAAGAGGAATGTTATCCAGATTGTTAAATATTAAACAGTGAACATGTAGATCATGTTTTGCATGATAACTGCAGTATCGTTTTTTAAGTAGATGCATTTTGGGTGACTTAAAGATTCTGGAATAGCAACAAAAAATAAAAAAGCCATCTGTTACTGTAGGCAGAATATTTCCCTGGGTTTCAAAAGGAACAAATACATTAGAATAGAATAATTTTGGAATAATAGTACTGCAGATACTGAGACTTCAGTTAACATTTATAAATGTATAATGCAACAATTAATTCTGTAAAAAGTTAAATAGCATAAAATGACGGAAGACCATCTAGGATTGAATTAAAACTTCACTAATAAAGCTAAGCTGAGTATTGGAAATATGTCGTTGTCCAAAATCTTGGCTGGGTTTATGCTGACTTTATTTAAGCAGCAGATGAGTTTGTTTGGAACAATCCTCTTTCTAATTAATGGGAATTAACATATTTAATCTATTTTCAGTCATTTCTGATTCTCTTCTAAGATTTGAAAATTTTAAGTGAAGTATTAATATAGATTCATTTTGCTTTGTTTTTACTTAGTTGCTTGAATATCATGAAGCACTTCCAAATGCTGACAGGAAGAATGTTTTCTTAACTAAGCAAATATAAAACTTAGGTTTCTGCGTTTGCATGGGCCGTACGTGTATGAGATAAAGGTATTATTGGTGCTGATAGTTTCCATGCAGAATTTCATTCTGTTCAGTTCAGGCCTGGCTAAAAGGGAAGAGACTGTAAAATGAATGTAATGAAAATGACATGCTTTATCTAGGTCATTTTGTGAGGACAGTGTGAACCTCAGCAGTGGAGATTTTCGATACCTTTTAAAGTAGGTGGCTGTTAGAGAAGCTTCTTGTGTCTTGGGTGATTATTTGCAAAAAATGAAATGTATGTGTGTGGGTAAGTCAGTGGGAGAGATATTTGTATTAGGAGTTCGCAGTAGTTTGTTAGGCTTATCATGCAGCTGTTCAGGAGGGGAGTTTTTGCCAGCCTGTCACGTAAACTAGAAGTGTAGTATTGGTTGCTGAGATTATATAGGCAAAGATACCAGAACAACTTATTACACGTTTTTTAAAACTCTTAGTCAAATAGTGACTGATTTAACTAAATTCTGTTTGTATATTCTAATCACAAAAGGAGAATTATTTTTCATGCAGAGAGAGGCAAATACAATGCCTGAGCAGAGTGTTTCTCCAACTGGTGTTGAATACAGCATCCTTTCTTTTTGAATATGTCCCTTCTTCTATTAGTATATAAGCAAATAATTGAAAATCAACCCTAGTGATTTTTTAGGCTGTAAACAGAATCAATACTTTCTGTTTATCTTAAATTGTAGGACTATTATAAAGCTGTTACTCTGACTACTGAGTCAAGCATAACAAAGTGCCTGTGCTATACTTTGGCAGCTTTGAAAAGTGAATTGTGCTGTCTGACAAAGATTATATAAATTCTTGTATCTTAAAAGAGCACAGGAAACACCCTTCTAGAACAAAAAGCTTTTTGCATTCTTAAATGTTAAATAGAACAAAAGGCTTTTATTTATCATTGACATATACTCTGAAGACAAGGCAAGAGGTCAGGCTTGAATTGCAGCAATTTATTTTAAGTTGGATAGTAAGAAGAATTGATATCTACGTACAACAGCGGATTGCCTCGGAGGGTTGCAGAAGTTGCCATTGTTGTAAGTGTTGAAGACCTGGTTAGATAAACACATCAGGAAATGTTTTGGTGGAGTTAATCCCACTTGGAGCAGAGGATTGTTAGAGGTGACCTGCTCCTGTAAATGTTTCCAATGGCCTTATTTTCTATGGCTTTTTAAGCTGCTGCTGATGCCTGATGTTTGTAATCATAAAACATGTTGAGAGTACTTAGGTTTTACAAGCTTGAGCTCTCAAAAGTAGTGACATACTTAATTTGTTTATTAGGGGGATCAGTGTTTTGGAGGAGGTAGACCTTGAGTAACCTTAATCATTTTCGCAATTAGCAGTCAGCTGTTATTTCCAAACGTGAGTCTGCCTCTGGAAAATTTCAGCCAAGATTCAGTCAGTAAAACTTAACCAGGTTTTCTCTGCCATCTTATCACATCAAATAGTTTCAATGTGCAGTGTGGTTTTTAATTATAAAATAGTTTTTAGTGAGAAAACATTTTAAAACTTACTTTTCAGCCAACTTTCAAATTCTTAGTATAGAGTTAAGAATGAAACTACTTCACACCAAGGAGTTCAAATGCTTGCATAATCTTAATGCCCTTTTTTTTTACCTCATTAGCTCCAGGGAGGAAAATGAGTTGAGAAACTGAAACATAGCTCTAGTATGTATATTTGGTTATACAGCAAGTCTGTAATTTGTGCATCATTTAAAAAGAAAAAAGGAAAGAAATGAGTGAAGCTGATGAGCTGGGACAGTGCTGCTGGTTTAAAGTAACATCTAGTTACCTTAGGAACCAGTTGTCTGTACTAATATACCTCTTTAGGATCATTGTGTAATAGCTCAGTAATGTGCATAGTTGAGAAGGAGCTTTGAAAAAATTGTAAAAAGCTGTTGTGGCAGGACAAGTTATGAATGTTCCTTTTTTGTCCATCGAACCAATTCAGATGCAGGTTTTCCCTTACAATTAAAAAAACCCCAAACAAACAGGGAGGATATTTAATCCAAGGAGTTTTCATGTTCCGTGAATCACTGTTAGTGTCAAGAGAGCATACCACCCCTTTGTGCGTAACGTCTGATCTCCAAACTGAATGTTCACACCAAGGAGTACTTGTACCAGTTCAGGGTTTCAGCAGAATTCTTCGAAATCATCTCTATGTCAGTATCATGCAAATTTACCACTGGGGAAAAAAATCTGCTCTTCTACTCTTTGCTATGATAATTAATGCTAATGAAAAGGAGTAAAAACAAAACTTGCTTTGGGAGAGTGGGTGACTGGAATATTGCAAGATTGTTTTAAGTTAATTTTTATATCTTCTTAGTTTCAAGGAGGAGTTCCTCATTATGTGGTTTGGTAAAGAACATGGGATGTTTTCATCAGTTTAGGTTTTTTTGCACCAGCCTCTCCCTTTTTTTTTTTGGACTCAAATGGGATCGTGTCAGATAGAGTTCTAGCAAGTTAACAGAAAAAAAAAAAAATTGGATGATGTTAGTGACTGTGTGGCTCACTGAATAATCACAACGCTTGTGTTAGATTTCTGTGCCTCATGTTTTGATCGGCAGCCAATAAGTACCATGTGTAGACTATATATTAAGCATAGATGTTAACAATATTTCATAAACAAAATGCTGGAAATTAAGTGGCTGACACTTAATACTATTGAGCTTTATGAAGAACGGAAAAAAATCTGTGTGGTTTTAGTTTGCAAATATCTTGTAGAATTTGAAGAAACACTTCAGCAGTAAGGCACTGACTTCTAGCAGTGGGCTGAAATACTTGGAGTTATTAGTTATTTTGAATTAATATCTTCAGATACCTGATTAGATTTGACTTAGTACACATATACCAAATCCAGGGATTGTCCAAAATATTTTGCCTTACATGTAAATTTTATTTCTTTTCTTATAACTTGCGTAACTCAGAGATAAAGGGGAACTCCTATGAAACCTGAGAGCAAAATCTATATTTCTGTAGTTTCTGAATAACTTGTTATTCTCATTTACTTGTATTTTAGTAATGTATGAAAAGTATATGTTAAAATTACCCAAATGTCATTCTTTTGCATTAGATCTGTGACTAAACATGCATTATAATCCACATTTACTTTTGCTTATTGAGACTTATAGCACTGCTTTGAACTAGTAATTTTAATTTTGGTGAAAAAGGTGAGACGTGTGCAGTGTAAATTTGTAATCTAACTGTTTGGAGATTTGACCTTTTATTTTCATTCATTGATGCTGTTATTTGTGCCTGGACAGAAATGTACCTCAGGGACAGTACCAGTACTCAAAAAAGTAAAACAAAACCTGTGCGAAATCCCCTGGTGTGTGGAGGGTACACACACACACACACTACAAATCCTACAAAGCAAAAAAATTAATTTGACAAGTTTTTATACCTACTTTATATTTTTATGTGAGTAAAAATTTAAAAATAAAGCTATGCAAGCCCAGAATACAAAGCTGCAGTTATTGGCAAACTCTCCATAAAAACTTATTCTCATACTCGCTAAAATGAGTGGCAAAACTCCTACGGATGTCAATGCTAAATTTCACTGCTCAGACTGTTAAAGAAGCTACTTTCATTTGTGTACCTAAATGTAAAACTGCATTTAGATTTTGGGTAAGAAATTTCACAACTTAGACTGTTTCTCTAGGCATTCCTTAGTTTAGGGCAAGTTCACCCAGTTCCTAAGAAAGAAACGCTTGAAGAATTAACACTTCTCTGGCATCTGTTTAATGATTATAGTATTACTTATATTTGCATTTGACATTAGGAGTTGTACAGATATAAGAATAGTAATCAGAGAATCTAGTTTCTTGACATAAATGTTCCAGGAGAAAATTGTTCAATAGGACAGCTCTAAAGGTACAGTAGCATGGTTATAGCTATTTCAAGAAGCTGCTTGATGCTCAGCTGAGAACCCTGACTTCATTTATGTGACAATTTTTAGTGTGCCATAGTGAGAACTAAAACAACTCACCTTAAACCTTTTTGATAAATTTAACTTACTTTGCATTGCAGCAGACTAGGGTCATCGGCAAGGTTAGATCTGCAGCTGAGAAGCAGGAACTTTGCAACCTGTGCAGCCTTGACTACATGATGCTGTATGACCATGCTGTAGTGCTTGTAGATATGAATTAGGTGGAACCTTCTAAAAACGTGTTTGAATTTTTTTTCCCTCATGGTGTCACTACAGTCCAGTATATGTAGTTGGTTTTTATATTTGAATATTATTCTTTCAAGTAAGAATGGAGTAAAAAGTGTTCTTTAAAGGCACAGACCAAACTTTCACATTACCCTAAAAAGTTATCTAGATGCAAAAAGTTCTGTTAGTAAAAATGACCTGTTCTGAAATGACTACCTCTTTTATTTTGTTGTGTCCTCTTTGAAGATTGTGCTTTTTGGCACAGGGAATTACTTGAAGAAGTGTATGACTGGAAGAGGAGGCTTTCTTTCTAAAGTGCAAACATTTGGGTTACTTTAAGATTGCCATTAATTATAGTCACATGTTCTAAATGCCATCCATACACATCCATACATCCAGAAGAACATGTATTCTACAGAAATGGCTAACGGCTTCAAGATGAGAACTATTACGCTGATCATGTTCATAGAGATAGAAATATGGTATTTCCATGGTGCTTGTGATGTGTGTGTATAGGATGAAATGGGCTTTTTATTTTGCTTTTGCAAAGTTGTAAATTTCATCACTGTTTCTGTCTAAAGAGTTTCCATTAACTATTAGAATACAACTGTGAGGCAAGATGAAGAGACCTGTGTAAGTATGCCTGCATTCAGGCAGGTTCAAGTAACAAAGACGTTAAATTAAAAGACAAAACAAAGACTTGTCCTTTTATGTTTCTTCTGTGACTTAAAATTTGGCAAGATGTGAGCCACTGTGTGCAGTCCACCTTCAGTGCTACTTTAGAGAAACAGAGAGGGAATTGGCAGGAGTGTGTTGGTTGTAGTGCAGCTTGGTGTGTACATGCTCAGCTGTTTCATTTGTTGTCTCTTGAGCTCGTTGACTTCCTTGTCATGGGGTTTCAAGACCTAGTTTGCAATGATTATTCTTCCTTACAAAAAGTTTTTAATGGTACTGTTACAGCCTTTTGAAGGAATGATGTTATGGCCAAATAATGCACCTTTCGCTTACACTCAGTGGTTAACAGGATTTAAATCTAAAATTTTGCAGTGCCTTTTTGTTTAAAAAAGAAAATGAAAAATCTGAAGTCCTGAACAGTTTTTGGAGTAAAGAATATTTTCAGAGAAAAAGAGGTGGAAAAGAGGTGATACCTCTGAAGAGGATTTCTAAAGGATTTAGGGGAAAGAGCGGTAGGTGGAGGGAGGCCAAACGCCATGTTACTTACGCATCCCTGTGAAACTCAAGAGCCTTGTTTTCTTCTGTCTGCTGGCTGATGACTCTACAGCAACAGCCCAGTGATCATCTCAGAGGTGGGCTAGTTCTAAACTCTAGGGGAAAATAGTGACATTGGAAACAGTGGTTAGTTTGAAAGTACCTGACCTGTTTTCCATGTTTTAAAGAGCTGTTGCTATGGCAACAGCAGCTCACTGAGGACGAGTGCCGAGTGCCATGAAGTTTCAGAGGTTTGGCTGTCATGTGTGCGTGGAGCGGCTGGATTGCTTCCAACACCAAACTGTTCTCCCTGCACCCACCTTTTTTACAGATTCCTATGCTACCCTAGAATTAACACAGATTCATTAGAAAACATATTTTCCAAGCCTCACTGAGCAGTTTATTAATTTGGTTTCATTTCAATTAATTTCTTCCTTTGTACATCTCATCTCATCTCGTTGCTGCTTCCCAAAATAGAACACCTCCAAAGAACGATAGTACCCTGTGGTCCTCATACTGTCCTGTCACCAAATACAATGGTAATTTTCTTCTGCAATTCCATATCCTATGTTATGGAAGTCAGCAAACATAAGCTGTCAGACCATAGGTTAAGGAGAAATTAATTTCAGAGCTGAGACACATTCATTGAAAAATTACCTGACAGTTTTAATCAGTGAATTGTTCTCTGAAATTCCTCTACTGCTGGCAGTTGCCACTATAGCATGTGGTGGTGAGAGGATTTTGCAGATGGCCAGTTCAAGACACGGTTCTGCAGTTTTAAATTGATTATTAGTGCAGTGAACTTCACCTGGCATCTGGAGTGTACTGTGCTTCTCATGAGAACTGTCACTTAGAAGGTGGACAGCAGTATAGTATGATAACAGAAAGGATTGGTTAGTAGAGGTGTAATATAATTTTCAATTTAGGGCATTTTTCTTGTTATGAAGTTAGAAGAGTGGTTGTAACGTGACCCATGTCTAAAAGGAAAGTACATTCTTGCTAAGCACAAATTTCAAGAGAAAGACCTTGTTTTTACTGCTCCTCGAATTCTCAGGAGTAGTCCCAGCAAAGCACCTTAGAGTAATACTGGAGCCTTTGCCTTACTAAGTGGGAGCTATGACAGAATAGAATACTCTAGCTAGCTGCTTTTTTTTAAATTCCCCACATCTACTGGCATTATTTTGGACTTGTTGAGCCATGGATTGAAAGTCTTCCTTCATCTCTAACAAGCAGATTATAAGACTAAGTATGAAGGAGAATGTTCATCTGTCATATTTAGTTTGTTGGTTATGTGGGAAAAAGTAGTATTTGTGAAGGGTTCTCAACTAATCTCATTAAATGCAAAAAAAACTTTAAAAACTGTGTTTTGACCATGCTGAAATCAAATGGTCAAAAGTTAAGAAGTGATGCATTTATGATCGCTTGACCCGTTATGGACCCATTATTTAGGTGAGTTTTAACCCATAGTCATGTAATTAAAGAATGTGTTACAGTGCTATAATTAGGAAAAAAGCAAAATTGAGATTGCCTAAGGAATCATAAGATATTCTTCTTTAATGTCTTTCAAGTATTTGATTTAGCATTCTTTCACAGTTTTATATATAGTATCACAGAATGTAATTTCATATCAATTTAAAAAGGAAAAGGAGGGAGAAAAGCAATTTCATGCACATACAAAAGCCTTTCATTAACCAACATCAGTGAAGTCTAACGAGTGAATTGTTAACTACTGGTACCCAGATCGTGTATGCTGACTGGCAGAGAGAGGAAATCAAATGCAGGACTAAACTACTGGGAGCCCGGATGGAGGGAACAGAGAATACAACAAAAAAAGGAAGATCACCTGTCTTACTGCTGGTCATGAGACAGGAGTAATATGAGCAGATACTTTACTCTGAACAAGACACAAATGGCTTTGACCACCAGTCATTGTGGCACAGAGTCAGTCCAGCCTGGCCTCCATGTGTTAGTGCACGTGTGACAGAGTTACCAGTAGATGTGTTACAATGTGTACTGAGATGAGAATAGGGACTGATAAGGTAAGATGTGAGAGATCATGTATCAATTATTTCTGCTTCCATGAAAAGTGGAAGTAGCCTTAAAACGCTTTTTTAAAAGTGAGTTGGGCTATGTGGTCTTTAAATGTCCCTTCGAACCCAAACCATTGAATGATTCTATGAATATGCATTTGCGGCTTAGAGAGCCATTTGCAGTTGCGTAAGAAAGCACAGGCAGCAGGTGCAGGGAGGTGATTGTTCCCCTCTACTCAGCTCTCATGAGTCCTCACTTGAAGTACCGCATCCAGCCTTGGAATCCTCAGTGCAAGAAACATGTGGATTTGTTGGACTGGGTCCAGAGGAAGGACGCAAAAATGGTCAGAGGGAGGAAAGACTGAAACCATTGGGGTTGTTCAGTTTGGAGAAGAGAAGGCTCTGGGAAGGCCATACTGTGGCCTTTCAATATCTATGGTGGAGTTCTAAAAAAAACACGGAGAGAGACTTTTTACCAGGGCCTGTAGTGGAAGACAAGGTGCAATGACTTTAAACGGATTCAGTGAGCTGCCAGTGCATTTTTGAACTGAAAGATTTTTTTATAAGATTGCTGAGACACTGGAACAGATTGCATAGAGAATTTGTGGATGCTCCATCCATGGAAGTGTTCAAATATTGGATGGGGCTTTGAGCAGCCTGATCTAGCGAAAGGTGCCCTTTCCTATGGCAAGGGGCTTGGATTATAGATGGTCTTTACACAGAGGTCCCTTCTAACACAAACCATTCTATGATTCTATGAAAACTATGAGGAGGAAGGAGTGGCAACAAGGAATGGTTACTGACTGACCATAACTGCTCACCCTCCATCCCTCTGTGTTATTAGGGGAGTAGTGCCCATGAGTAGTAGTCTGTAATGGAGTGAAGTCAAGCCTGGGAAGGGAAAGGGACCAGGTGTTGCTTCAGTGGTTTTCCGTTGTAGCTGGTTGGTTGGTTCTCAGTGCACAAATCTATTTATATTGGCAATAAATTAAATTTGCGCCATGTCAAGTATGTTTTGGCTGTGATGGTAAAGACAGGGAGATTGCTTACCATTTATCTTGAGACATGAGCTTTCTCATCCTATTTTCTCCCCCTATGCTGATAAGAAAGGGGAAAGGAGTGAGCAGCCGAGTGGGCATTTGGCTGTTAGCAAGACTTAACCCACCTCACCTGCTAAGACTCATTAGAGCAATCTTCTACAGCTAGAAGCTCATCTCCATTTCTGACATAAGTTTTCATGATATGTTTCAGCTTTTCTCTATCTTTTCCTGATACAGCACTTCTGTCGTGCAGTCACAGCTCAGTAACTAAGAAGCGCCATTGCAGATGCTCTCTTTATTGCAAAGAGTGCCAGGTCTGGTTCCCCCTCAATGATCTAAAGCACAAATACCATCTGTCCTACAGTTAAGATCACTTCAGTGAGTTTCTGCATAACTGCTCACACATGCCAGATACAGAGAATCAGTCTAGCTGCTTTTTCATTTCTTTTTTTGGAACTGTCCTCAGATTGCCCCATGACACACGTACAGAAGTACTGCTTCCAAATTCCTACTCGTTAAAGTCGTCAGCTTTCTCTGGAACTTCTCAGAAGAAGCCCTTGTCTGCAGTACAAGGGCTGCAGGGTGGCCTGAATGCATTTCTTGGCTGTTCACTGGAGTGACTCTCTGTCCTCAGAAATGTGATTGTCAGAGCTGGCTCAAAGCCTTCTTGGTATTTTGCAACAGCTAGGTGATTGGCAAGTAGGTACACTCGTAAATGTCTCAGTCTTACAGCTGGTGATGTTCATGAGGCAGGCACGTGCTTTGTTCAGATACACCCAAAGGGCAGCTGTGGTTGAAGCAGTTGATCCCACCTGGCCCATCTCACCATGTTCTCCAATGCAGTAATTGAGTATTAAGAAGAGTCTAAGCCTCTGTATTTCAAGAATGCCAAGACCCAGGACAATAATTTCTCAAAAAAGGAAACATGAGATCTTTATGGTCTGCAGAAAAGGTGATCCTATGTGTAATTGATATATCTAGTATAAGACTTATGTTGACTAACCCTCTTAATATTGGGTAGTGGGGACTGGAGAATTTTGAGTGAACAGCTTTAAGAAATGTACTCAAGCCAGTTTTGTGGTACTTGAGATTCTTAAATGGGCCTATTTTTTCCCTGATTTTGAAGAAGAAATATTTTTTATTAGGTGAGTAAATATTTTTGGGCTTGGCCTGGTTTATCCACAGGGTCCTATTTGGATAGCTCTTTAATCCGCTAGTCACAGTCATTTTACTCGTCTTTTTCTTGCAACTTTATTTACAGATTTACAAAATATTCTGAGTAGGAAGGAACCCACAAGGATCATCGTGTCCAACTCTTAAGTGAATGGCCATATGAGGATCAAACTTGCAACCTTGGCATTAATAGCACCATGCTCTAACCAACTGAGCTAATTTTGGGTTTGATTATTACTGATCCTTAGAAAGTTACAATATTCAAAAGACCTAAGTTATCCCTAGCTTCATGAAGGCAGTTTTTATTCTATAATCTCTTCCCCATGATAACAGTTATTTTTGGGTTTTCAAGTTTACTGTCATGGGACTTTCATTGCCTGATGCCTTAAGTGTTACTCCAGACTGTGGAAAGTCTCCTGATCCTACACTGGTCCTCTGAGAAGATCATATCAAAAAGTGCTCAGAAGTTCACTATATGTACACACACAGCCAAGTGAACCAGTTTTTTTGGGTGGTGGCCAGCTTTGTACTCATCTCCTATGTTTTTAGGGGGATGTCGCCTTCCCCTTGGTCAGAATAATTTTTTGAAAACAAAAGTAGCAGTTATTCTTTAGACACTCTTTAGGAGTACACCTTGTTCCTGGAACAAGTTCATTATATTCTTCAGCAAAATTTCCCAATAGGAAAATTTATAATAAGAGTTTTCTGGCTCATCTAATGAACCAGCATTTTATTGAGACTTTAATGTTACCTTTACATCCCCTTATGCATCATCTCTCTAAGCTCATGGCTGTATGATCACTTCTTCAATTTTTTAATTCTTTGAGTGAAAATAGTGTTTTCTAGTGATTGCCACATACTTAGGAAAATATATCTTGAGTCATATTGGCTTTCTTTATGTTGAAAAAAACTGTGTAAGTTTGCCTTTTATGTAGTTCCTGCAGTGTGTGAATCAAGCCAGGAAATCATCCTGCTTGTGTTCTTACCAAAGTCACACACAACTGAGATATGTGATTTCGCACCCCACACCTCCCTTTGTATTTTTTTTATGTGGACAAGAAGATTTGGGATGATTGTTCAGCTTTTCAAAGAGATGGCAAAAATGCCTGTGTGCGTGATGATTTCCTCACAAGGAGATAGTGTGATAGCACGCTGGGTTAGGACCCACTGCAAGAGGGCTAGAGGTGTGATCCCTGTGTATCCACATGAGCACAAGTGTGCTTTGACATGTGAGAAATGTTTATCCCTGAGACTTGCAGATTTGTCCCTATGAATTCCATATGTGCTTTTTTGTAAGCATGGTACCATCACTGGGGGCTTCTGTGCATGATGCAGCTCAAGTGGTTCTCAAGTAGTGCTTTCCTTAAGGTTTTACATATCCTCTTCAGCCAAAACCAGTGGGTTCAGCTTGTAATGGAACTTCAAGAAATTGGATTCATGTGTATATTCCTAACTCCATATAAGGTCCCATGAAAAGTTACTGGGGATTCTGGATGTGAGGAACCAAGGATGCACATTTACCGGCTGGTATCTCACATAGGCAATCTCCACAGCGTGATGTAGCGTGCATATGCCTGTGAGTATTTCAAAGACCAAAAACCCCAATCTTTCTAGGGTTGTGCATAGAGCATCGCGTTTCAAGAATGTTTCGGTTACTGCTCAGTAGCTCATTTTAGGTGGTCCTGTATATTACTATTTATAAAAAAGAAAAAAGCCCTTTGGGAATTAAACAGCAAATTTCAGCAAGGATACTTCTGCATTCATCCACTAGTTTAATGAAATTAGAGGAATTAAGAGAGAAGAAAATGTAAATTCAGAAGAAACTTCCGTTTGAAGAATCCTTCAATCTAAATGTGTGGTTCTTTGCATAACAACCACTCGTTTAAGTTCTGGGGTTGTTAATTTCACACACTATTGCAAAAAAATGAAAATAATAAAACCACCATGAGGCTGCAAGTCTTCTGGTAACATTGTAAACTGTAATGCTTGTTCTCTTTTACTGCCAGGTTTATGGTTTTGATTTTCTATCTGGGCATTTAGAAGACCTAGGATTTCTGTTCAGTAGTAAGGCATTCTGGGACAAAGATGAAAGGAGAAACTTCAGCAGCAATCAAAATTAGAGAAAACCTTGGACTGCATTTATTCTCCGTGGCAATACAATCTAATTGTAACCATATTAGAGAAGCAGAGTTGTGGAGGTAAATAGTTGGTGTAATATATTGAGTTATACTTTTACATGCTAATATGACTATAGAAGGCATTCACATTCTCTTATTTCAGCAGTTATTGGTATTTTGGTTAAAATGAAAATTCCTTGGATAACCATACAGTATGAAAAAAGAAAGAATAGAAAGAAGATGGCTCTTGAAATTGGGTAGGAGGTGGTGGGAGGTTTTTTTTTGAGAGACTGCTTTGTTTTTGTTGGAATTGGTGTCAAATCCCAGTTACCTGATAACTCCGTAACTAAAATACGGAGTCAAAACCTGTTTTACACTTTCCTATGTAAGGCTAATAAGAGCATTTGCAGCCCTTGTTTTAAATGTTCTTTCTCGCCTTTTGTTTCCTCTTGCTAGTATACGAACAGATTCACTTTTTCGCTTCATTCCACCTTTTCATACGCGAGAAATGGTAAGCACAACACTATGTGGTACCAGTTTATGAATGAATGGTTAGATTAAATAATTCGTATTAAATTAATCCATGTCAACTGTGATTTATCACGTTTGTTGGTATGAACTCTGAAGATTTTCTAGCCAGTAATTTGTACCTGTTAACTACTTAAGCTTTCTTATACGTGTAAGGTTTATCTCTGGCTTTGCCTCTCTGAGAACACCTAATGACACTTACTCTCTTATCCCTCTTCTTTGCGAGTACTAGGTTTTTACTTCTAATTCAGCAAGGCAGTAAGTTGGCTTGCCTGTGTTATTTAGGTTGTAATTTACAAATTGTGTCTATAATAACACTTCTTTAGTCAAGAGTCTATCTTCAGTTATGTGCAAAAATCTGCAAAGTCTCAAGAGTAGTTTGCACTTGCCACTAAATTGTGAGTAGACAGGGTTACCTGGAAAACACCTTGGATTTAAGGAAAACTTGCTTCTGCTGCTAATTTATGGGCAGGCAAAATTTTTCCAAAGACATGTACCTAAATATGCTACTACTTGAGAATCATCGATGTCTGACCTTATCTCTTTGGAGTTTTCCAAAACAATCGAGAAATACTGACTCTTTAAGTCATTGGGGAGGAATTGCATAAGTTATTTTTCTCCTTCAAATTAAGAGCAAAGAGGTCCAAAAATATTGTAAATAGATGGTTTTGTTGCAGAGGATATAAAAGGTGACCTGTGAAGACTAAAATGATTTTTTATGGTCTTTCAAAATTTTTATTTCAGATAAACTTGGGTTTCACTTTACCTTTATGTTTTAAATGAGACATAACATAAAGAAAACATTAAGCACAAAACCACACAAATCTACTGGTAATATCCAATACAATATCCAAAATGAGAAAAATGCTTTATTCTTTCAGTGATATTTGAGCTTCTTATACTTGGGATGTGTTCACATGGTAATTCAAATTTGAATACCTGTGGGAGGTTGTCCTAGAGTAAATTAGAAACTAAATATTGATTCCAGTAGTTTTTTTCCTTATGTTTTACTCTATTATTTTTATTTAGTGAGGTAGTTCTTGTCCAAACTATTATTAATCTGAAAAATGAGAGATTAAAATTACTTACTAAATGATCTTTTCTGTATCATTAAAGTAGATGTGCTACCGAATACTTTTTCCAGATTAGCTTAACTTGTCTGAATTGAAGGTACTTCCATTACTTTCCTTGGGGGGACTGTGTCACAGTTTTATAGATCTGACAGCTAAACATTTTTGTTGTCTTCAGTTTAAAATTTTATGATGTTATGCATAGTTAAAGCTCTTTGAACAATCTTCAACAATTCTTACTCCTCAAGGAGGAATAACTTAGTCAAGTTATATAGGTTATTAAATCTTCCCGTGCATGTCTGCCTTAGGGAGAATATTGCACAACTAAAACAATATATAGTGATTGTTTAAATACTCACCCAAGAAATTATTACAATGATTTGGCATTCATGTGTACTTCGAAGATCCCTGAAGCATAATCAAGTTGTCAGTAGTAGTCAAGAATGTGATCGGTTTCCCCATGTGTTGATTCTGTACTTGCATCATGAGCATTTGCAGGTGGGAATAGCTGGTTCTCCAGGAACAGGACATCTGTCATCAAAACACTAATTTTAAGTTGTGACAAGTCATCCCTGGTTCTGGAACCATAGTATAGGAAACCTTTGTAAAAACCTATATAAACGCCTTGACAACAGCTGGGGAGATTAGCTGGGCTGTGTGTCGTCTTCTTGAAGAGGCTACTTTCTCTCCCAAAAGTTCAACAGACTCTAGACAGACATAGAAAAAAGATTTTTGAGCTGAGTCGTTCTTTTTGGACACAAAGACAAAATGCTGTCAAATGAAAAACCAACCAAACAAAAGCCTTCTGTTGTTTCATGTGTAAGCTGTTCTAAGATACTGTGTAAATAAATTATTGGTCTCACAGAAGGAAGAGGCTAGCCACTGGCAGACAGCAAGGAATTTATCCTCCGGGATGCTGCCAGGGTTATTAAAATAGTTGTGTATTGTAGAAAGCAGAGATGGACCCATTATCTTCAGTCTCAGTGTATCATTCATGTAAGTCAGTGGTTTGTAGGAATGCTTTTTTATAGCAGGTGATTCTTGCCTTGGACTATATTGTGATGTTTTATTCCTGGTATTAAGAGCTTTAGAGAAGAGAGTAGCTGCTACTATACATATATTGAGATAGGTTAATTAAATTCACTGCTATAACTAAAATAATTACTTTAAATCAGCAGCCCAGTTGAAGCGCATGTACGCTAATGCACGCAGCACAGGTAACAAACAAGAGGAGCTGGAAGCCATGGTACAGCAGCAAAGCTGTGATGTAGTTGCCATCACGGAAACGTGGTGGGATGACTCCCACGACTGGAGCACTGCAATGGGTGGCTACAAGCTCTTCAGAAGAGACAGGAGAGGGAGAAGAGGTGGAGGGGTGGCTCTTTATCTCAGGGAGGGTCTGGATGCTGTGGAAATTGAAACTAATGACAATCAAGTCAAGTGCCTATGGGTAGGAATCAGGGGAAAGGCTAATAAGGCTGACATCCTGGTGGGAGCCTGTTACAGACCACCCAACCAGGAAGAAGAGGTGGATAACTTATTCTACAAGCAGCTGGAGGATGTTTCAAGATCACCAACCCTTGTTCTTGTGGGTGGCTTTAACCTGCCAGACATCTGCTGGAAACTTAACACAGCAGAGAAGAGGCAGTCTAGGAAGTTCTTAGCTTGTATGGAGGACAACTCCTTGTCACAGCTGGTGAGCGAGCCTACCAAGGGAGGTACTATGCTGGACCTGCTGTTTGCAAACAGAGATGGGCTGGTGGGAGATGTGGTGGTTGGAGGCAGCCTGGGGCACAGTGATCATGAAATTATATTATTTCAATATTTGGTGAAGCAAGGAGGGGCATCAATAAAACTTACACACTGGACTTCTAGAGGGCAGACTTTGGCCTATTCAAGAGACTTATTCGGAGGGTTCCGTGGGAAGCAGCCCTTAGGAGCAAAGGAGTCAGGAAGGATGGGTGTGCTTCAAAACAGAAATCTTGAAGGCACAGGAACAGACTGTCCCTATGTGCCGAAAGATGAGTCGACGAGGAAAACGACCAGCCTGGATGGGCAAGGAGCTCTTGAAGGAACTAATGAAAAAAAAGAGGGTGTATCACCTTTAGAAGGAGGGTCAGGTATCTCAGGAAATGTTTAAGGGAGTTGCTAGGGTATGTAGAAAAAAAAATTAGGCAAAAGCCCAGTTAGAACTCAAACTGGCAACTTCTGTGAAAGACAATAAAAAATATTTTTATAAATACATTAATGGCAAAAGGAAGGGTAAGGACAACCTCCATTCTCTTTTAGGTGTGGGAGGGAATTTAGTAACTGAAGATGAGGAAAAGGCAGAGGTAGTGAACACCTTCTTTGCCTCAGTTTTCAACAAAAAGATAGGTTGTCTTCAGGACAGCTGTCCTCCTGGGATGGTAGATGGTGTCAGGGAAGCAAAATAGCCCCTGTTATCCAGGAGGAAGCAGTCAGAGGCCTGCTGAGCCACTTAGATGCTCATAAATCTATGGGACCAGATGGGATCCATCCTAGGGTGATGAGGGAGCTGGCAGATGAGCTTGCGAAGCCGCTCTCCATCATTTACCATCAGTCCTGGCTCACTGGGGAGGTCCCAGACAACTGGAAGCTGGCCAGTGTGACGCCAATCCACAAGAAGGGCCAGAAGGAGGATCTGGGAAACTACAGGCCAATCAGCCTAACCTTGGTACCTGGCAAGGTTGTGGAGC